>VMOF01000024.1:24337589-24395257 GCA_011764245.1 Trialeurodes vaporariorum | reverse complement strand
GGCATTCGATCTTTATGATCAATGGTTCGGTTCCGCCGGCAATCATATTTTTTCCCCCCATTCTCAAGAATGCTTTAACTGTAGAGTGTTGTAAGTATGTAGATTTTTAACGTCTTAACGAACACCCTACGAAATTTCAAGGCATGTAACCCAAGTTTTTCTCTAAAAACGGACCGTCTCACAGATGAAGTTGAAGAGGTTGGCAGGCCTGCGTCTGCTTGAGAGGTGTTTTTGTGAAAGTGCTCTTTACAATTGCTAATTAAATTTTTTTTTCTTCAATTTTTAAAGTAAAATTTTTATACTGATTTATTTCTTATAAGTTATGAATTGGTAACTGATTAGTGGAGTGGCAGTTACTGGATACCTACAAATTCGACAGTGACTAAACAATAAACAATTTTGGTATTTCCTAACCTCCAAATTTTTTCCTAACAAGTGGAATTTCTCTAATCTCTAAACGCTTTTTCCAAAAGATAGAAGGTATTCCTGCGAGTTCTGTTTGCCAAAATGGGTCCAAAAAAGCTCATAGACTCAGTCTCAGGTTTAACCTTGAATTCTTCACCATCTATTTCTACAGTATTATGTCCATGTTTAATATGCCACAAAGTATAGTAAATGATTGTGACATGAGCCTTCAATGTGATGATTGTGATTTATGGACACACTCAGCTTGTCTTGGTATAACAGATGAAGAATATAATGAGATGTCCGATGAAACGAAAATGTGGTTTTGTTATGACTGCTCCGAAAATTTCGCACTTGCCGTCACTTAAATCGACTTCAAATTCAACTCCTATTCAACCGTCCTCCTCAACAGCTGAAGAGGTGACAGTACCCCAATCACTTTCCTGTCCAGGCACACCGAAACAGTCCTCTTCAAGAAGCCCAGATCCTGAAGTTTCTGCAAAGCCCATTTCCTGCAAAACAGTCCTGGCACCATCTCACAATCATTTGACACCAATAGTTGGGTCTTGCGCGCAGTTACTTTCTAATATAGGTGAATCGAAGACATCATCTTTAGTGGATAGCAAAATATCAGCTGAATCTTCCACGCAGTTTGCTCAATCAACTCCGCTTTCAAGTACCAGTCAATCATCGTCCCAACTATCCACTTTACCAGGTAGAGCGATGTCACCACAGTCAGTTTCCTGTTCAGACGCACCAAAACATTCCTCTCCAAAGGATGCCGAATCTTCTGCGTTAAAACAGCCCACTTCAAAGGATCCTGAATCTTCTGCGTTAAAACAGTCCACTTCAAAGGGTCCTGAATATTTTGCGACAAAACAGTCCACTTCAAAGGGTCCTGATACTTCGACATTATCAGTCTCCCATAAAACTACCATCCCATCGTCCGGAAGAGGTGCAGGTAAGATTACTAAAACCACTCCACCATCTAAAATACCTTCCCCCTTCAAGCGAGCTTTGCCATGGCCTGGAGCAAGAAAACCATATAAGCACTCCTCAAACAAAAAAGCTATGCGGGAACTATTCCAGTCGTGTCGGCAGCAAAGTGGCAGGAGTTTCACGAGAAAAAGAAGTCCTCGAGAAGGAGAAACTGAGGAAAAAGGATGAACGAGAGCAAAAAAAGATCGAAAAAGCTGCTGTCAAGGAGACTAAGGCTAAACGGAAAATCTCTGGTAAGAAAAGGAAGCTTCCTTCATCCCTACCCGAAGAGCTGAATATGGATCAGGAAGACGACATTGGAACAATTGAAGCGATCCCACAGGTGAATGATCATGTCATCGTTGAATATAAAGAGGAATTTTTCCCCGGCATGGTATTGCAGCGTGAAGAAGATAAAGTGTCGGTGAAGACGATAGCGATTGCAGGCATCGAAGTGTGGAAATGGCCGCTCAAGGAAGATATCTGTTTCTATTCAGACGTTAAATTGATAAAGCACCGCAGCTCTTTGGTAATCGTGGTCACTTTAAAGAGCTAGAAATGAAAACTCTAAAATAATTTTCCTTTCTTTTCTAGTTGGAGATATGTAGATTCTCTTGTTTTGTTATATTTTGTCTTCAGAATCTCTAAAGTATCAAATACTAACCTTCTTTTGCCTTTAATTTACTGTTTCACTTCTCGACTACATGATTTCTTACTTAGTTTTGAGTGTTTTTCATTTAGAAGCTTTTGAATTTTTTTTTTCATTTTACCTCTCTCAAGCTCGGTGGAATCTTAACTTTAATTCCAGTATCTTCAAGGATTTCTCTCTCTCTCGGACTCAGCTACCCGGATTCTGGCTTTTCCCATTGCTGATTGGATCAAGTGCTCCTGTTAAGCTGCAGTACGATTCTCACGGCTAAGCCCCATTGGAACCTTGGCCCACCGTTCAAGTTAAAACAGTCTTTCTCAAGACTATTGGTAGCTAGCAACTACCAATTCTTTCTTTCTTTTCAGCTTTTTCCTCTCCAAATTAAAATAGTCTTTCTCAAGACTCCCGGTAGCTGGCAAACTACCGTTCCTTTCTTTTTCAGCTCATCTCTAGACTCTTCTTCAAAATTTAAAACAGCCTCTTTCAAGGCTGTTTTAGAGCAATATCTTCCAGAATTGTATACTGTTCCATAACACTCTAAAGCCCTACTCTTACGTAAGTATAACATGATTGAAAGTGAAATGCTCAGTCGTGTCCCGTTCTAAATAACAATTTTACTTCTTACTTTTTTATTCTTTTCCCAGCTTTTTTTTACTTGCACGGTTTATCCGTATGGCCCTAATTTTTACTCTTTAAATCACGTCGCATATTAATTTTTAACTTCAAATAAAACCCGCGCGTTCTTACACTGTACGACAAATGCACAGTAAGCCCCACTTCCGTCAAAAGTAGCCGTTTAAATCAATTAAATAAAATAGCACAAAATTCAACATTTACAACGTTGCAATTTTTTGCTACTTTATTCTCTGTCATCATTTCAAACCCGGATAGTTAATTTCCTTAAGAAATTAAAACAATGAAGTTTAAAAAAAGGAAACAGTACACTAGATGCCCATGCCTAGTACGCTTTCAGTCTAACTCAAATCAAATCACGCTCAAAGTCACAGCGGCACTGTGACTTCGCATTCAGCACGAATCATTGATGATGAAAGGTGTGGTCTTCTGAAACATTGAAAGCCACATTCCACATTATTCCCATTCTCTTGCCGGTGCACCAAGAAATAATCCTGATCCTGCGTCTTTATTTACTTGCATTATTTGCAAACAACGTGGCTATTGAAGCCTGGTGTCTCGCTCATTCTCCCATGAAAAGACTAAGGGCCGATTTTATCTCTTGAGCCCGGAACCGATGCACTATGGTCTGAAGTCGTCAAAAAGTGGCCAAAAATCAGAAAGAAAATTTCTCATCAATTTCTAATTTTTAAACTTTCAAGACCAATTCCTACTACAAATAACACTTCTAGCAAATAATTTAAACCTAGAAATGTCACTGGAAAGTTTTGTAATAGCTTAAAAAGTCAAATACGATTATTTTTATTGATCTTTTTCCCACTGATTTTTGGCCACTTTTGTACGATCTCAGACCATAGTGCGATGGTTCGCGAGAGGGTTGGATTTTTGCTCGGATTACGGACCCCTGGTTCCGGAACCAGCAGATGACTGATAAGTTGCAGGGGAGTACCGAAAAGTGCTACAGCTTACGGTGAAAACATCAGATTTTTTCTCGCGAATCTATCGTGTCTCTCGTGGAGTACGAGAAAATGTGGCCTAAATTGAGAAAAAGAAACGCGCCTACCATTGTTGACGTCTTTAGCGACTCTACGTGCCCTCCAGCTGTTGTTCTCTTTACGTTCTTGCGCTCAGTCTTCCTCATTATTATTTTTTTTTATTTAACAGTGAATTTTATTGTTCAGTTTGTGTCGAGTTTGGTGATTCTTGTTATTTCTGTAAATTGTGACTTTATTCCTTCCATTTTCCGTGTTTTTCTTTCTCTCTCTTCCTATTGTTTTATATCTTATTTTCGTCTCCTCATACGCCATGGCTGAAATACACCAAAACACCAAAACACCAAAAGGAAACAATCTCCTCCCTTCACGGAACATGAAGTGCGAATTCTGACTGAATTGGTGGATAAGTACAAGCTGATGGTCGAAAATAAGAAGACTGATGCTGTCAGCTGGAAAGAGAAGCAGGAAGGCTGGCAGTACATCAGTGCGGAATTTAATGCCTCCGGCGTGGGGATTCTGCGAGGCCCAGAAACAATACTAAACAAGTGGCGACCGGTCAAGAAATTTTCCAGGAAGCACCACTACGCTGACCTGAAGGAGAAGAGGAAAACTGGAGGTGAAAAAACAAGGTTGAAATGCTTGTTTTCATGATTGAGTATTTCTAATTTTGTGAAGTTTGCTTCTTCCTGTTTACGCGATGTTTCTTTGTGTTAAGATCCTGTCTCTTTGGTTTAGCCATTTATCCATGTTTTTGACCACTTAGAATGGATCATCAACACCTCACCCTCCCTCTCCGTCTTTCTCTGGAAAGCGAGGATTTCCAAGAAAAAAAAAGTTGTCAAATCGCGCATTAAAAAAATATGAACGCATGCGAAACATATGGAAAGTATGCCAGATATTGCATCGGCGATTCCGCGAGTTTTCGCTCGCAGTGTAGGAGGAGGATTCAGACAACATTCTTCAGTTGACCGTAGAAGAGGCACAAGTGATTAACGAGACGAAAGAAACCTAGGTACTATACAAAAATGGACTTCCAATTCGAATTAGGAGAATATGAAGCCCTAGTGAGGGCGGCAATAGAAAGGTGAGTTTACAGAGCACTGAAGATATTAGGTAACAGTAATCAACGTAAAACTATGAGAACTTTCTTTGAACTAGAAGTTTTATTGTGTTTATCATTGTTCGGGAATTTCGTTTTCGGTGCGCCATAAAAAAGAAGGATTATTATCTTTTCTACATGATTTTTTGACGTTTGGGTGTTCAATTGAATTTTTTGTGTTTCAAATAATGCAAAGCTGAAATTGAGAAAAGACTGATGGGCCTAAATTTTGTTTGTAGTGCTCTTTGTATTCTAAAATTTATTTTGTTACTGCGGTAGGTACTTGAGATTATGATCTTATACTGAAAACTTGGCAATTATTATTTGCTTTTTTTCTATGCTCTTGAAGAGTTAATTCTAGTTTTCTTTTTTTCATTTTAAGCCGCATTTATATTGTTGCGATATTTTGTTTTTTTCTTTTATGAATATGCAACCCCATTCCAATACCATTTTATGTTGAGTTACAAGCAAGGCTTTGAAGCAGAGACAAATAGAGGCCCAGTACAAAGCTTGCAACAGGTGTCCAATTTTCATCACCTAAATTTTTCGGGACTCATCGAAACAACTGCCAACAGTCACCTATTGTTGAGGAATGAACATCGGTTAGGTTTTCTTCCTGATTTAAATTGACAGTTTTTTAACAGACGAATAGTTTCCGATTAATTATTTTAAAATTGTGTACCTTAGTTAAGGTAGATGTCCCAATTACCGCCCATGTCCCAATTACCGCCCCCCTATTCATTTATTCTTTAAAATAAGCTCACACTAGCAGGGAAATTCAAGTGAATATGGAATAAGTGTTCTAAATAGGTCGGCTGAACTGGTGAAAAAGTTTGAAGTTGATAGGTGGCAGCACTGTGCCCTAAAAAAATCACGGAAGTGGACACCTGCCGAGCACCACCTGTTTCCGCTCATTTCTTAGCTGTCACGTTAAGAGACAAGTTAAGCAAATCACTCATTTTCTCTTATACGTTACATTGTTTTAATATGTTTGGTTGTTTCAGGGTTTAATTTAATGATTTTTCTGACTGAAAACAAGTTTGTTTTGAAAGGAACCTCAATTTTACTATTTATTTGTGATGGGGCGGGAATTGGGACATCAAAAGTCACTGCTGTCCCATTTACCGCCAGGGGTGGCGATAACTGGGACATGCGAAAATTCACGATGTCCCAATTATCGCCCCCATGCTTTTTCTTTTTGAATCTTTTGCGTTTTAGATTTTGTATAACGCTCTTACGTTAGAGAAATCATATTTGGAGTAGAGTTGATACATTTTTAGCTTTGCATACATCGAAAAAAGGGATCGTAATCCAATAGGTAGTCGATTTGTTATTAAAAAAATGCTTCCTGTTTCTAGGTTGTTTTATTTGCCGTGGGCCCTAACTCAATATACTTAAAATGTTGGAATAGTTGCTTGCAAATCTATCATTTTACATCATTTGAATCATTTAACGTTCTTTAAATTTTGATGAAGCAACCTATTAAACTCTTGAATTGACATTCTATACCTCGGTTTAACATCAAAGAGTGTGTCAAATGAATATTTTCTATTGTTCGCTAAAACAATATTCCAGCTGACTTACCTATCTGTAAAAGTAACAGTCATTGCTGTTGTTGTTAAACAACAGTAAAAGTGTTTTTTGGATACGCTATTTTCGAAGGAGGGGGAGGGGGGAGGGGGAGGGGGGAGGGGGAGGGGGGAGGGGGGCAACTTAATTTTCTTTTACGGCACACCCCATCTTGTGATACATCGTTTGAAATGACTTTATATTCTAAGACTTTTGGCGTAAGCACCAGCTTGGTAGCGATTTTGGTTTTCGATATATCGAAGGTTAAAGTTCGATATGGATCCATTTTCAAAACATCATTACTTCAATTTGAGGAATCGGAATTTAAAAAACTGGGAGTCTAAAATACTCCAAAAAGCAAGCCCTTTTGAGAAAAAAATAAGGCTGTGACTCAAATTTATAGTCAAAATTAGGATTTAGCGCTCTTGAAAATTTTTAACGCTTTTGCCCTCTAGGGAGGCTATCAAAAAAATTCCGTGAGAAGATCCCTATTCTGTGATACAGAACATACCAAAATTAGCATTTGGCGAAAACCTGAGGCCGATATCATTTTCCACATTCGAGATATCGAATTTTGTAAATCGACATTTGACATTCGATATCTCGAATATGAAAAACGATATGGACCTCCGGTTTGCGCCAAAATGCTCAGTTTATTACGCCTTTTTGATTGATGTATCACTCAATAGGGGTCGTCTCTCGGAATTTTTCTGATAGCCCCCCGTGGGGGCCAAAAACGTTAAAAATGTTTGGGGGCTTTAAAACCAAATTTGGACTAAATTTTTGTTAAAATTGAATTTTTTTCTGAAAAGGGCTTGCTCTTTAGAGTATTTTAGACTCCCTGTTTTTAAAATTCCGACTTTTCAAAGAGGAGTAATGATTTTTTGAAAATGGGCCCAAATCGAAATTCGACCTTCGATATATCGAAAACGAAAAACGATATCGACCTCCGGTTTGCACCAAAAATCTTGGAATTTTACCTTCTTTTCGAATATTAAATAAAAAATTGGGGTCCCTATTTGAAGTATTGGATTTAGGGAGGTCCTGCCCCCACTGGGGGCCCTTTAGAGAGGGCCCTCAAATCGGTGACCCCCTTAAAAGATGTCCCCTTCAAAATAATCGAACACGTGTTTCAGCTTTTTTGAAATTCGGGGCTGTTCGCGAGATATTCGGCCTGGCTCCTTTTTTAATTGACACCCTGTATAATTATTGTTTAGCCGACGTGGTTAGTTCATTTTAAGTCATTTACGTCCTTCTTTGTACTTAATTCCTCCTCAGGATTTAAAATTATATTCAGTAAGGCAAAAATGTTAAGTTCCTCTTTTAAAGTCTAGTGTAAAAATTTAAGTCCTTTTTTAGGTTGCCTTTGACATTACACATTTTTTTTTAGTTTTCAAAACAAGTACTTGAGCGCCTTCCTACCCTTCTTTTGTAGTCATTTTTATTAGTCGTGTGGACAATTTTGCCTCTAAAGTGAACATTGTTTTTGTTTTCTTTGTTGCCTTTTATTTAATCATTAACCAGCATAAAGTTCTATAACTCTTTTTTCATTTGAGTGCATTCAAAATTTGACTGAAGTTGCTAATTTTTATCGGTGGCTTAGCGTGCGATTTGGCAACGTTGCATTTTTCCCATTCAAACCCATGCAGTAGGTTGAATGCGAAGGTGTTCACCGAACACCCAGTATTTCGATCTTTTTCATTAGTTTAAATGGACAAACTGCAATGTTGCGAAATTGCACGCTACGGCACTAAATTGGATCGGTCAATGACTGAAACCTACAAATTTTAGAAAATATTTAACTTAAAGTTACTCAATTTTACTCAATTTTCTTTGTAACTAGTAGTCATACTTATTAAATATCTGTTATCTTCACTTTCTGCGTCTTAAATCATTATAATTTCATTATTTCCTGACAATAAACACGATAGTTTGAATGAAAAGCCCGTAAACATATGCAGGGCGGTAATTGGGACAACTGGGGTGGCGGTAATTGGGACAAAGCCACTTTTGGGGGGGCGGTAATTGGGACATGGGTCATTTTTTCGAGTTTTATTTAAAAATTTTTTTTTCCTGATTGATTACGCCAACTTTATATTTTTTTCATAAAACTAGATAGTATTTGAGAGGCCCTAGTGAAAACCGATCATAGATTTGATAAAAATTAACATTTTTACAGGCATTTTACGGCAATTTTTTCTTAAGGGGGGCGGTAATTGGGACATCTACCTTAATTTAAATTTTGACTCTCTAGTGTAATTTAGTAATCTTTTTTTAGTGTGTGTAATTTTAGGTCAATTATGATTGGTGCCATATATGTTCACTGCTCAACTTTGGCTGTGGTTTTGTTGAGCCCCTGGACAATAATGAATCCATCTGTCTTTTGACTTGCCTCCCTTTCATAACACAGGAAACATAGCATGTGCTGGGTCCCAATTTGTCTCTGCGGTTTGGTGCTGTGATTATTTGAATCTATAAGATTTCTGAATCCAAATTTCTACTTTTGTTCTGAAAACCTTGAATCGAATCTCAACGCCAATACTTTGTAATTCTTCAACCAGAATTTTGTCGAATAGAGGCCATTGACTAACATCCTACGAATTTTGTGGACTGAATGCATTAAACTTAAAATGACCTGTCCGTCAGTATCAGGTTGGGTTACTCTTCGGTGTCTCTTATAATGCTGAAAGATTGCGACCTTTCAAAATTTACAGAGGCACACTACAAATCGAATTTGCGGTTGAAAACTCTTGAAGAAAAGGTATAATTGGACCTTCTGGTAAAAACTGTGGAAAATATTCCTATCGTATGTTGGCAGTTCCGGGTTTCGCATTGTAAAGGTTCCATATAGATCGCGTTGGAGCTGCGACAAAGAAAAAAAAGTGGTGACAAGTCAGTATGTCAAGGGAAGGATATGAGCTCAGAAAAGTTATTAAACTTCATTGACAGCAGTAGCAAGATGACGTGGTATTGATGAAAGAAATCATTGTGGCTGCTATAAAAACACAGATGAATGCATGATCAATGATCATACCGGCAATTTATTGCTGATATTACACAATTTTATCGACTAACATCGAAGGTCGACGAGGGCATTTTGCTTTTGAGAAAGTAGTTCTGATTTGCTTGCGAGTATAGTGAAGAAAATGACATGCGTCATTCAGAAGAAGAAACTATAAATACACATAACTACGGCAACTTTATATAGTTTGTGAAGGATTATTTGGGTAAACTGTAACGGCCGGACGATTAGAAAAACAATGTACTATCAGCATGTTTTTTTTTAAAAAAAGGGGACAAAATTAGTACCTAGGGCTCCAATAAAATTTTCAGAAGACGAGTCTTTGTAAACACATGTAAAAAGAAAAAAGAAGTGCGTTTCGACCTCAAGCATACGTTCTCAAACATAGAGGTATTATTTCCCTTACACCCTGTCCTCTTTCTTGAAAGATGACTTTGAAGTATTAAATATTTATCTAATCGTTAAAGCTACTGAGCCTGGAATAGAAACTTAAATTTTAAGGTCATCGATTGCTTTGGAGCCAAAAAGATTAAAGGTAGATTCCAAAGTCAAAGACCGCATTGTGATACAACAAACTGATTTTGAGTCAGCATTGTTAGTTGCATAAAACAATGTTTGTAGGTGTCGCACGATGTGCACAGCATACTGACGTTGAGTCAGCACTATTCCTTGCATGAAACAATTTTTGTAGGTGTCGCTCGATGTGCACAACATACTGATGTTGAGTCAGCATCGTTAGTTGCACGAAACAATTTTTGTAGGTATCTCACGACGTGCCTTTCAGCCGATGTAAAAGGAATTAAACCCTTCAACGACCAGGTTAGTTCAAAATAATGCCACTGATCCGTTTATTTAGGGAAGGTAGGGAACTGTTCGTACTCGGGGGAGATGGAATTGCATATACGAAAAATTGAAGGCGCTCGACAAGACCTTATATCGTAAGTGTTTTCATCGATATAATCGCTTTTATCCGGAATGAAGACCCGAACAATATGAAATAGACTTGAGAAGGAAAACGAGAATACTCGGGCTTGGCCCATAAGGGGTTAATTTGTAAATTTTGATGAAGATGACAACTAGCTGTATCGATGGGTACGGCGAATGGAGGGAGAGAGTTTGCACCAAAAGTGCAACATGAGTTTGTTAAAACGTGGAGCTTTGAGAGTGTCAAGAGTCATAAACAATAGGGAAATAAATTGAGACTGCATCAAACGCTGGAAAACGGATGGAGATTCAGGCGAATGTGAAGGAAGAGGAGAAGAGTAACAGAGCTAGAAAACAAGAGAGCGAAGAGGAGGGTGTGTGTGTGTGAGAGAGAGAGGAGAGAGAGAGAGAGAGAGAGAGAGAGAGAGAGAGAGAGAGAGAGAGAGAGAGAGAGAGAGAGAGAGAGAGAGAGGAAACGAGACGATTTATTTAGAAGCACATAAGTGGATACCGCTTAAGTTTAATCGTAGAGAGACGCATAAATGAGGAGCAAAAGTGAGCGAAACAGGGGGAGGGAGCAAAATAGAGAGAGCGAGAAAATGTGTGAGTGTCGAATGAAATGGAGAGAGCATCGAAAGGGGATGAGTGACGCGGGGAAGGGGGGGTAGGGCTCATAGGATATGCCACGGTTTGGTCGTTATTGAAACCAAGTTTTATTACAATAGGAAAGACGAAAACAAGAAGACGAACTGTACTAATGGATCAATATTCTTAGGGGTTTTGCCGGTGGGAAGAGAGAATTGTCATTTGAATGAATGCTACTTTGCCCATCCCGATCCCGAACCCCGCTTTAACCCCAACACCACCCCCTACATTCTATCGGCCGTCACCTCCTTCTAGAGTCCCCCCCCCCTTCCACCCCAACTTGAACGTCGCACCAAGGAACGAAACAAGAAGTTTTCACAGATTTCAAGGGGGAAAAGCACAACTTCTAATCACCATATTGAGTCTCTTGCATACTTTGACTACAACAGTATAGAGTCTTGATTCTTACAAAAAATTCGGCAAAAATAACGATGGGCATATTAAAAATTTTCAAGAACCACTCAATAATTCAGAAAATCACTTCAATGGAGCTCTTGCAAGGTTTTGCTGTAGACAAATAGCCAATGAATTCTGATGTAAAATGCTGCGAAAATAACGATGAGACCATTAAAAAAGTCTAAAATTCATCCCTCGCAGAGAAAATTTAACTTGAAATTTCGGGTGACCACCCTTATATGTATGCACCAACCTTGGATTCGGACCCCAAACAAAAGAACAGGACATGAAATTAGGTGCCGTCTTCCTCGTTTATTACGCAACGTAGAACTTTGCGTCCTCCTATAGTGACAAAATATGTATAAATGGACTTTTAACGCCTTCAAATTTACTTTTTGAAAGCAAATTCATTAATCTTATTGTTCAAATTCGTAGGTTGGTCCCGGGTTCGAATCCCGGTAGTGGCAGCAGATTTTTCACTCGTCTTGTCGCTCGGTCTCCTTAAAAGTGGGTCCACGGCAAAGATTACAGTGGAAATCTGAGTGCTTTGAGCATGGATGTTTCAAGTCCCCTGTTGTCTTCTGACATTAAACAAACATTCACACACTGACATTAGTCTATAGTTGGCTGTAGGCTCCTTGACTGGAGTATAAGCCATAAAACAAGCAAAAAAAAAAAAAAAAATCGTAGGTTATGTTCTTTTGTTTGGGGTCCGAATCCGCCGAGGTTGGCGCATACATGCAAGGGTGGTCACCCGAAATTTCAAGTTAAGTTTTCTCTGCGAGGAGTGAGTTTTAGACTTTTTTAATGGTCTCATCGTTACTTTCGCAGCATTTTACAGTGGAATTGATACTCCTTTTGCCTACAGCAAAATCATGCAAGAGCTCCATTTCAAACAGTTCGCGCTGCACTAGACACTATTTGCACCGGCATACTACTACGTAGCCGGAAATACCTTGTAAAGGTATGTAAACAACATCGTAACTACAAAATGATGGAGTTTCCTTCAAAATATACCTACATATGAAATATTGCCTGCATTTGCTGTCAGTTGTTTAATGGCTTATCAAAGATTACGAAATCATACAAGCGAATTGCGTATGCATCTAAACGAAACATTCAAATGTCTGTGAGTAATGTTGGTGTTTACATAAACGCGGTGGTACCGTCTAGAAGTAGTTGTGCGTCGGTGATAATAGTGGCTAGAGGAGCACAGATTGTTTGAAATGGGCGTGATTTTCTGGGTAAATTAGGGAATTTTGAAAGTATTTCATGCGCGCATTGTTATTTTCGACGAATTTTACGTTAGAATCAATGTATCATACTGCTGTAGCAATAGTACGCAACTGACCCACATCAAGATGAGTGTAAAATACATGGCTTAAAAAAAAAATCAAACGATGTAGCGAGAAAGACCAAGGCAGGGCTGCCGTTTCGTGTAAATTGAGTGACATTTATCAATTCACCATTAGTCCAACTGATGAGAAAAGATGACGCAGTTCAGTTTATTTTGGCGCAAACCGAAGGTCGATACTGTTTTTCGTTTTCGAGGTATCGACGGTCATAGTTCAATTTACCCATTTTCAAAAAAAAACAATACTCCATCTTGAATTTGTCGGAATTAAAAAAAAAAAAAACAAGAAACTAGAAAACTCTAAAAAGCGAGTACTTTTCAGAAAAAAATACAGCTGTAACACAAATTTGGTCAAAATTTGGTTTTAGAGCCTCCAAAAATGTTTAACGTTATTGATCCCCAGAGTGGGTGCGGCAATCTTAAAAGATCCGAAGGACGAGCCCTAACCGAGTGATACATCGATGATAAAAAGGCATAAAAACTGAGTAATTTGGCATAAATCGGAGGTGTACATAGTTTTTTTCAAATTCGAGATATCGAATGTAAAAGTTCAATTAGCAAAGTTCAAAAAAAAAAATTATAAGAAAATTACGCAAGAGCTGACAATCTTGAATAGTGCATTTCTTTCTCTCTCGTATTTCATGTAAAATGCCAAAATTGTGACAGTTCCAAAAAAGACTAGTGGCGCGATTATCACTTTACAGATTAGGCCACTTCTTTCATCAGTCTTATTACCGAAGAGGTTATTGGAATTACTCCCTAAAATTGATGCATGCGGACTAATGAAAGAATTCTTACGCCTATCCCTCAAGAAATTAAAGGACCTTCCATTATTTGTCGGTCCACCTTTCAAAAAAGTCCTCGCTTCGGAAGTAAAATCATTGCGAGTTCGCTCTTATTTTTTTTGCCGGGGCAATTATCTTTTTAACATTTATATATGATGGGCCCAGTCCGCAGTTTTTTCCTCACATCTGTTTCATAATTTCAGGGCAAGGAAGCCACAAAGCTGAAATTAGTGATCTGTGGCATCAACCGACTAAAGAAATTTTAACTAAATTTGCAGAACTTGATGTTGCACAGTGCGATGAATTCATTCAAACCTAAGAAGGAACTCTCCTGAGGACCTTATTTCCCAATGTGGAAATTAAAAATGAGGAGGATAAAAACCAGATCATACAAGGTTAAGTTCATCACAAAACTTGCTCGGACAATGTCCTCTTTCTTTCCCACAGCAATAGACGGTTTTAGTGCGAAGTCAACGGTTAGCCAACTCCCACAACAATGCACTAACAAGGGGAGGCTCAGAAGTCGCCGCCTCCGATTTTGAAAACAATTGCACGAAAATGTAGCTAAAGTAAAACTATTAGACCCGTGTTTCTCACTTTTGCCAATGGGCCTTCCTAAAGCGGCAGGAATTTTTTGAACGTTGCCGAAATTCACGTAAAAACCCGAGCGGAGAGCGTTCCGCATATTTATGTGAATTTCGACATCTTTCAAAAAATTCCTGACGCTTTAGGAAGGCCCATTGGCAAAAAGTGAGAAACACTGGTCTAATAGTTTTACTTTAGCTACATTTTCGTGCAATTGTTTTCAAATCGGAGGCGGCGACTTCTGAGCCTCCCCTTGTAAGTATAGGGTAGGGCCTTGATTCACCTCAAGGGGCCTACATACAACGTAGAGTCAAGCAGGTCACGTGACGTGTTCAGTTGTTGTTGCTGATTTGAGTTTAATGTTATGATTTTCACAGTAAGGTGACGTTATTTATTTAAAGGAATTAATTGCCGTATCATGTTGTGAACTATGCGATGTTGTTGTCAAAAAACAAAGAATTGTACATTAAAAAGGGTAAATCAGCCAACCTCAAAGTTCATCAGTCTTTAATTCCAATATGGCTTCGATTTGTCCGTACACCTAAAAATTGACGATGTTCCACTCCCACCGTGCGAAGGGGCGGATAACTCGCTCAGAGTCCCGCGGAGTGTCGCGACCCCCCCCCCCCCCCCATTCCTTTTAACTTACACCGGTTTGCTCAGCTGTGAAAATTATTGTTCCCACCCCCTGTAATACCTTTATACTCATCCTTCCCACTTTCAATACATTATATCAGCTTCATATTTTTTGACTCTGATCCTACTCTGAATTTCTTTTGTTTTTAAGCCACTATCCCCTTCCTCCCCTTCCTCGGCGTCTCCGATCTCCCTCCGCTTCTTTGTAGCGGCATTCCTTTCGCCGCCGCGCCGTTTCGAATCTCTGGTGCTTATTGTTGTATTATTCTTGGAAACAATGTCCTTCAATTGCGTTCAGATGCCGGCAAAAGTTGTAAAAACGAAACCGTTGCGCTCGCAGCAACTGACTTATAGCTATACGATTTTGTCGCTAATTACTACTTCGGATGGCTGGCTTCCTACACTTCCGAGCGCTTCGATTAATAAATTTGAGATCAAATTGTTTTTTAATCAGAGTTGTGTCAGCCGCAGGTTTTTGTTTGTTTTTTTCTTCTGTTTTTTCGAGAAATTATGAGCTTCTGGTTTAAGAATAAGAATGGAGAAGGCGGTGCAGAGAAACTGAATAAATAGAGCTCATTTTTTATAATTATAACTTGATGCCAATTAGGGCCGAATTGTAACACGTTCCATGCACAACTTTTCCTCGAAACTTCTCCGACTTGCAAAGTGTCATTGCGTGGAGGATGTAAAAAGGACGAGGATCAAGTGGAGGAAGATTTTGGGAGAATGAGGGAAAACGGAAACGGGTCTGTTGCATACTTTCGCTACAGAATTGTGGAGGGTTGATACTGGTGTAAAATCGCGTAAAAATCACAATGACAGCATCAACTAATCTCAAAATCCACTCCTTCACCAGTGGCGTAGCCAGGAATTTTTCTAGGGGAGGGGGTCTAAGATGAAGATAGAACTGGCGAATCAATCCTACATTCATGCACCACGAGCACCAAAAGATGGCCGATGCCGCAATGACGGCAGTTTGTAATGTTGGTTAGAATGTAAACAAACGTCTCACTTCCTCGTTGCACCTTCATTTTGTGCAATTCTATGTGTTTTCCTCCGGTATATTATACTTCTTCGTTATTTTTTGGGATTACCACGGTCAATAATTCACGTTTTGTGTCGATTTGCCTTAATTCTGAAATGAAACACCTGGCAAGTATACTTACTTTGCCGAACGCCCTCGTCGGCCATCTTTGCTGCTCGTGGTGCATGCATGCATGGTTGATTCGCCTTTTTGACCGCCACTTTAGGATTTCCTTAAAACGCCTTTTGTGCGTTTATGAGTAAATTTTGAGAATAGTTGATGCACTCAATGTGATTTCCACCCGATTTCACACTAAAATCAACCCTCCATAACGCTGTAGCAAAAGTATAGGAGGGTCACTCCATGTCAAATCAGACGGCCGTTACACCACCCAACTCCGATTTAGCTGGGGATTTTTTTGTGTTTTCTAGTCACCAAGTTAGGAATTCTCACACATTTTTAGCCTCCAAGGCCTCATAGTTTAAGAGAAATTATTTTTTTAAGTTTTGAGCAAATTGAGTAAACCGCTGTTTTGAGGTCGTCAAAAATAAGAGCCCGTTTTAGCTTAAAAAAGTTGCTGTTTCATGAAAATGAAAGATTGTGGTATGAAATTTTCAGGACTAGTCAATGAAAGTATCTAGATTTTTAAAAAAAAATGTCAAAATTCTTACTTGCCTCTTAGACGGCTTTAGATTGACTCTAAGTTTGCGTAATCGCCCATTTTTTCTTCAAGTTGAGATTTTCCCTTGTTGGCTTGCACCAAATTGAGCGTTATTGGAGCTAAAATGATCCTTTTAGTATGGTCTACAAGGCTGTGAAATAAAATTCCTGGGTTTTTGCCTCTATGTATGCTTTATTTACGCGTAAAGGGAAAATGAGGCATTAAAATCACATAATTCAGAGTTTCTGAGGTAGGCACAGCGGTAGATGGCTGAAAACCATTCACATTGGCATATATAGGATGGATAAACTCAATTTTTACCATCTCCTTCTCATAAATGATGAATTTTAAGGAAATATTTCTTTGGACCATTGCTCGATTACTGAGGTTAGATCTGTACTGGGAGCAGCTCATGCTAAGTTTAAAAAAAAGGCTTTACATAAAATCGCTTTATCTTGGAGACACAGAAAGGTGAGAAAAATATTGATGAATGAGTAAAGGTGAATTCAAGTGCTGCCATACCAGGGGGAACATTTTCCATGAATGGTGCAAACACAGACAGCATGCGTTCCAGAAGATGCATCTTGCCATACAACAAATTTTTAGTACATACTATTAATGAGTCAAGAAAACAGCTAAATCTCCCTCCTTCTTGAAGCCTGCGGAATCAAGCAAACTTACTATGAGCTCTTCGGTTTCCTAGTTTGCTCTAAAGGTAATAGGGATTGCATGTTACGCCATTGTCCCAACTGCCCTGGACCAGAGAAGTTGGAGGAGTTTTTGATCAATCAATTTCAAGAGTGGGATCCACTTGATGAAGTCTCCTACAGATGTTGGGTCTCAACAGATCGTACACAACAAGTAACTGTAACAGTCTCATGTGAAGAATACGTAACAACACTTGTAAAACATCTTTTGCTCTTATTGCTACATTCTTTCATCACCAAAGCACAATCACAGCACCTGAAGCAGCTAAAGAGTAATCTAGGAGAGCACGAAGCAGTAGTTCTCTTTGATTTCAGCGAGAACTAACGTAGTTCAAAATGAGGCTCAAGGGTATCATTGGACCCGAGATAGCTGCACTCTTCACCCTGCTGTCGTATACCTACAACAAGAAGGAAAACTTCAAGTTCACAGTCTTTGTGTTCTGTCAGAAGATTTGGACCACGGTGTGGCATTTGTTTATGAGACGCAGAGTATTGTCATTCAGTTCATCGAGGAAACTTCCTCAACAGTGGCACATGTGCATTACTTTACCGATGGTTGCGGGGCGCAATACAAGAATTGTAAAAGTTTCTTGAATTTGTGTCACCATAAGATGGATTTTAGTTTTTCAGCTTCCTGGAATTTCTTCGCAACATCTCATGGCAAGTCTCCGTGCGATGGCATTGGCGGAACAGTCAAACGGCTTCTGAGGAAAGCAAGCCTCCAGAGAGACGCAGACAATACCATTGATTTGGCAGTGAAAGTCTATAATTTTTGCACGGAGAAAATTAAAAACATTAAATTTCGTTTGGTTGAAAGAGAAAATTGATTGCAACTCGGAGTTGGCTTCAAGATCGATTTGTGCTTGCTAAGACTGTTCCGGGAACTCGAAGTCAACACCATTTTACACCACTTCCAAACACTGCCATCGGAGCTAAACGCATCAGTCATGATGACAGTTTTAGTTTCGTTTACAGTTTCCTCCCTCAACAAGTTCTGTCCTCAATGAAGATTCATGAACTCAGCACAAACACTTACGTAGCATGCCAATATGAAAATCAGTGGTTTTTGGGTTTAAATTTATCCAAACATGAAGAAGAAGGTGACATCCAGGTGAAATTCATGCACCCTAATGGCCCAGCGCCATCCTTTTGCTGGCCACAACAGAAAGAAGATACGTGCTATGTACCGATTCTTAACGTGATTTCTTCCGTCCAATCTCTAATCACCAAAGGTTCCGGCAGGATGTACTATTTTCATGATACAGATATGAAATTCGTTGAGCAGGAATTCAAAAAACGATTCACATAGAGATGGCATGTAACTAGAGTACAAGTACTTTGAATAATTTAGGTTTGAAGAGTTTGGTGTTTCTTGATTCAACAATTTTTTTTTCCTCTCACACTTTTCACATTCAATTTAGATAAGAGTTTTGGTGATACTTATTTCACATAAAAAATTAAAAAATTCTGAAATTGCAAAAAATGCTGAATTCCCGCATTGCTGGGATTGAGTTTGTTTCAGAAGTGTACGCGGAGCTCAACAATAATCTTTGGCGAATTTACAATTTTTACTACATTTCAAATCAAAACAAAATTTGCCTCCAACTGGCTTTCTGGTTTTGAAACGTTCTATAGTGAAGAGCCAAAGCTAAAATTCATTTTCATTTATTTCAACCATGCGATATGAGAAAAAATGCTGGAAAAATTCCGTAGATCATTGGTCGAGGTACCCATACATTTCTGAAACAATCTTTAACAGACTCCTCAAAGTTTCAAATTAAAATAAGTAGTTACTAATTTGTAATTCATTTTTGAAATTTGGCAGCTGAAATGAACTTTTGGCATTGATTCCTACAGATATTGGTTCAACGGTTGTCCATCGTATTATTTTTGTGGCGAGTTTCCTTGACTCCATTTTCCCAAATTTTTTCATTTTTCCAAACATGACGTCCAAACCTGCATCAATATTCATTGAATTATTTTTTTTTTTTGCTATTCAGCTTTCTACTGTTTTCAAATTTGTTTGCATTTCAATATCCTCGGCTTGATGATGGTGAGAGAACACGGTGGCGTGGCTCTTACCATCATTAAATCGAGCTCTGCATTTTTCATTTGTTGTTAACTTTAGGTCTACGTCGCGTACTTTGAGACCACCCATTGATTTTAATCTCATTACTTTCTGGTTAAAAATTTGTTTCTTTCGAAATGAAAAAAAAAAAAAAAAACAAACGAAACTGAACAAAGAAGTATAAATAAATCCCTCACAAAAAAATGAATCAAACATTTTGAACCGAAAATGTAACAAAATCTTACATGTAATAAGAACTTCTCCTTAATTAAATTTCTATGATAATGTTGCAAATGAAAATATCATATGGAATCATCATCATATGAATATCTATTTTCTAAGATTATCAAATACCTACTCATTAAATCCACTTTATTTTGCAGTTTCTATCGGCTTGTGGATCTGTTACGTTCTTAAATCAAACCCAATAGTTTGCTATACAATTTTATTGCCATCGATAAGGTTCAGTTATTGTTCAGACTGAAACTCCAAAATAATGCAGGGCCGTATAAGCTCTTTGTTCATTCCTCATATGATGACGAAAATGTAAATATTAAGTTGAAAATCATTATTCTTAAGAAGAAAATTGTGTACATCCTATAAATACAAAAGAGAATGGTTTGTAGCCATCAACCGCTATGCCTACCTCAGAAATTCTGAATTATGTGATTTTAATGCCTCATTTTCCCTTTACGCGTAAATAAAGCATACATAGAGGCAAAAACCCAGGAATTTATTTCACAGCCTTGTAAACCATACTAAAAGGATCATTTTAGTTCCAATAACGCTCAATTTGGTGCAAGCCAACAAGGGAAAATCTCAACTTGAAGAAAAAATGGGCGATTACGCAAACTTAGAGTCAATCTAAAGCCGTCTAAGAGGCAAGTAAGAATTTTGACTTTTTTTTTTAAAAAATCTAGATACTTTCATTGACTAGTCCTGAAAATTTCATACCACAATCTTTCATTTTCATGAAACAGCAACTTTTTTAAGTTAAAACGGGCTCTTAATTTTGACGACCTCAAAACAGCGGTTTACTCAATTTTCTCAAAACTTAAAAAAATAATTTCTCTTAAACTACGAGGCCTTGGAGGCTAAAAATTTGTGAGAGTTCCTAACTTGGTGACTAGAAAACACAAAAAATCCCCAGCTAAATCGGAGTCGGGCGGTGTACAAATGTCATTTTTTCGACTGATTTGACGTGGAATGACACAGGACCGACCCATAGTGAAATACCGCTTTGTAGAACTGATGGAATGGAATACACCGAGAAAAGGTTGAATTTATAGTAACGGAATGGATATTAGTTGAATTTTTTTTTAAAAATTGAGGATGGAAAATGTTAGGTTTTGGAGGGAACAAGGTTGATCCTGACTAGCCTCGATATGAGACTTCTCAAATCTTAACATTTTCCATTCTCAATTTGTGATCCCCCTTATAAGTATTCATTCCATTTCTGTCATTTTTATATTTTCTTGAAGTATTGCATCAGCCCGACAATCCGTTATTTCACCATAGGACTCATGGAAACTTTTGCTATAGGGGATAAAAGAGTTGATTCTTGCGTAAAAACTTGGAAAAATGACGATCACCACCTAAAAATGACGAAATTCACTCTCAGAATCGAGCTTAATGACGAAGAGACGCAGGTATCATGGCAGATTCCAATCTAAATTGAGACATATCTCTGTCTTTCTGTAGAGAAAGTGGCATAATCTACAGGAATCTTCCATGATACCTACGTTGAACCGCCGCGCCACTACGAATTTGCCGTTAATTATATCAGTTGCGTTAGTTTATTACTGAAGTTTAGACTTTATTCTTAGTAAGATTTTCGCTGAATTTTACATTCGATTGGACTGTTCGTTTGCTCACAGCAAAATTTTGCAAGAACCCCATTCCTCATTTATCAAATTCTTCCCAAATCTTCCTCTAATTGACCCTTATCCTCTTTTCAGACTCCATGTAACTCAAATGACACTTTTCAAGTGAAGGAAGTTCCGAGCAAACGTCGAAGAGCGTGTTAAAATTCGGCTCTTACTGTCTTCCAATAAATTTTCGGCTGCTTGGTTCACTCTGGATTTGAATAATATGCAGTGGTGCAATGGCAATCGTGGATTTCAAAATTCAACCAATCATCAACTTTTCAAATAATAATTTCACTTGCTTATTTACGAGGGAAACCCAAAAGGAACGAGACTTTCTTCCAAACATTTTTATTTCACAACATTTTTAATCCAAAATGTCACCACCTTTGAAGTATTGACAGTTTCACTGCATGCACTTGTCAAATATTTTTTTCTACCATATCTTTTTATGTTTACCTTTAATAAAGTACCTATACAGTAAAGAAAGGAGAAAAAAAAAAAAAAAACCTACTGAAGCAGATTTTCATTTGCTATCGAATTTATTTGGACTTCAGCTGCTTTATTTAAATTGCGGTCAAACTTAACGCTTTTTTTACAAAATGGAAATATTTCAAGTCAAAAACCTCTCACTTGAAAAGTCCGAAGCGGGAGGAGAACATTGATTCGGTATGCATTTTACTCGGTCTAACATCAGGCAGAGGGTTAACATAGTCAAAGCAAGTTGTTTTCACGAACTAAACTCCTAAAAAAACGAGGAATCGTACTACTAGCATCTCACTCTACACTCCAGAGCTTCGTTAATTATTTCTTTCGCGAAATTGGTTGCTTCTTGCTTTACTCTTTCTCATATTTCTCATCTGAGCCAGCTTCCATTTTACCGCGAGCTTCCACAACGCAGGGCCACAAGAAGACAAAAGCTCTCGGGAGAAGACAAGCGAATGTATAAAATGATTTTATTGTACCGCGGCGAAGCTCGGATCTGCTCCGAATGGTTGGGAGGGAGGGACGAGGGAGGATTGGAGGGAGTGGCATTCGGTACATCCTACAACTTGTTACTATGTTTAATTGTCAATAGTAATTATAAGAGGGTTTTTGCACAGCTTAATTTAAATAAATGCTAATATCGTTCGAGGCACGGAATCTAAACACCGATTCCATATCATCTTACACTTATCCTATTTAAATTGAAACGCTTGTATTTAAAAATCAAATGCGGGGGTTTCGATGTTCTGCTGGCATTAATTGGTCGTGTAAGTTAGTGAGAGAGAGAAAGAGAAAAAAGAGAGAGGTAAAAGGAGAGATGATTCGCGAGCTCCTAACTCTTACTTTGTCTTCAAAAGCGTCACCCATTTTACCCAACCTAAGGACTGCACTTTCGGCATAATCAATCAATTTTTTCACGGTCTCGTGACCGATGAAATTTAAAAAAAGGTGAAGTGTTGCAGTCGAAAGGGAATATTGAAATATTTATAAGCATCGCGTTTGTTTACCTATCGCACCCCACCGAATCAACATTATTTAAGAACTAATTGACTCCCATCGAACTGTCAGGCCTTTCACTATTTCTGAAGGTTAGAGCAAATAGTGATTTTACTAATGCTGCACATACTAACCTTTGAGTTTGGAATCATGAACACTGCCGTAAATGCAAAGAAGTGTCCATGTAGTAGTCTTGCTCTTAATAATTCACTCTCACAATCTAATAAAATTCAAAACATTCGGAATACCGTAGGTACAATGGGGCAGTTGCAAGGGTCTGAAATGTTGTGTTTTTTAGGAAGAAAATGAAAGTACTTTACGAGCTGAGAACAAAGATGCCTTTGGTTTCTAATTATGTCCCATTGTTCCAGAGATGAAATTTTGACCCAAGATACATTGTTTTAAATGGGAATTCCGCGTAGAGACGTCACTACACAAACGATTTTTACAACTTTACACGTGTGCTTCTCCAAAAACGGGACACTTATGAAAAAACCGAAGGGACCATTGTTCTCAGCTCATCAAGAACTATCATGAAAATTTTTCAACTTTTTAATTTGTCAATTTTATTGCCTCAAAATATGACAAAACAGATACTTAAGGACCGCAATGCTTATAAAAGCAAAGTTGAAAGCCTCGCTGCAGCATATTATTCACTGCTAGGTAAAGCAAATAAGGAAATGTGCTTCTCACTGCTTTGGGGAGAAATTTTGCTCTGGGAAGATAGGTGGAATAAGTGTGCCCTCCAGAATAATCCTACTCATAGTGAATCAAATATAGAATTGTTGAATTTAGTCGACATTGATTTCTTCCCTACAAACAGAGAGCTATTAAAAATTTACTTTACTCTGCCAGTTGGCAATGCTTCGTCTGAGATCTTTCTCCACTTTGCGGCGACTAAAGACTTGGTTAAGGACGAACAGAATGTGTCAGAAAACCGTCTAGCTTCTTTGGCTTTATTAACTGTTCATCGAGATATCGATGTTTGCACAACGAAAGTAATTGAAAGATTTTGTAAAGAAGGAAACGAAGGGTCGATTTTATTCTGTAGACATATTATTTTAAAGTTTTCATCATGTTGTCTGATGAGTAATTCCATTAATTAGGTACGTGTTTGAACCAGATTTTGTGTTTCTGAGTAACAACTTAAGGTAAAAATAAAATATGTATGTTCAGATCTGTTATATATCGTGATGTATTATATTATGTTGGTAGTGTGTCAGGCAGAGGACTATTGCCCTGCCAGGTGTGACTCCCTGCTGGGAACCTTGTTATCATTATCTGAATATACTTCACCATGACAGTCCACGCCAAACTCAGCCTTTTATTATTTTAGCTATCCTCATATTTAAGTCATTATCCTTTCTTAATATTAAGTTGTTACTTAATACAACATGGTGTCTGGTGTAAAGTTCGTGTCGCGTCTTCATTCGCTTTCGTGTATTTATCCGTTTTAAAGTACTTACGTATCGCTATGGTATCGCCACACCATGTGCATTTCATGTCTTTGTCTCCGTTCCGTTTTAAACTTCATGTCCATTTTTACATCGTTCATGTCTAATTGTCTATGTCTCGCCGCACCGGTTTCGTGTCTTCACTCGCCTATGTCAATCTCTAGTCATCAATGTCACCATGCCTCTTCAAGAAACCGCAATTCAAACCGCCAATGCAAGTTCTGCTGGTCCCAAGTCCGGAGGCTCATCTGGTTCCGTGCCGCCACTGTCTCTCGAAGGA
This sequence comes from Trialeurodes vaporariorum, assembly GCA_011764245.1. Lineage (NCBI taxonomy): Eukaryota > Metazoa > Arthropoda > Insecta > Hemiptera > Aleyrodidae > Trialeurodes > Trialeurodes vaporariorum. The sequence goes on along the minus strand of VMOF01000024.1, from coordinate 24,371,041 downwards.
AATCTCAAAACTAATTGGAAAAAATGGTACCAGTTATTTAAGGTATACAGAGTGTACCAGACCACCCGGATAGGGCTTTTTTCTCGAAAACTACTGAACCAAATGATTTGAAACAAGAAAGTCAGATAGGGAAGAGACCCCAAATTTTTCGTTTTTGATGTTTTCAGAAGCCCTCGATGGGCCCCTGGGGCGGTTTGGGGGGGGGGGGTGCAAACACATTTTTCAAGTTTTCTTTAAAAAGTATCCAATAAAGGTGTTAAAAAAAGTTCATAATCGTAAAGTACAAGTAATTGGCAACATTTTTGCTCCTAAAATTTTTTTTCCCAAAAAACCCAAAACTTTTTGAGTTTTTGGGGATTTTTAGATTTTTGTTGAATCGGCCTTTTTGACCACCCTGTTAAAAATTTCTCAAAAATATTCACAGATTCTGAAAGAACAGATCAATACCTTTCGATCGATGTGTCACATGTTACCTTTTAGTTTAAAAATAAGGTGTTTTACGCAAAATCAAATTTTGGGGCTTAACTGGCTCAAACCATGAAATCGCGCCAAATCTACCGTTGAAACCTCAAAATTTTGATTTTGCGTAAAACACCTTCTTTTTAGACTAAAAGGTAACATGTGGCACATCGATCGAAAGGTATTGATCTGTTCTTTCAGAATCTGTGAATATTTTTGAAAAATTTTGAACAGGGTGGACAAAAAAGCCGATTCAACAAAAATCCAAAAATCCCCAAAAACTCAAAAAGTTTGGAGTTTTTGGAAAAAAAAATTATAGGAGCAAAAATGTCGCCAATTACTTCTACTTTACGATTATGAACTTTTTTAATACCTTTATTGGAGACTTTTTAAAGAAAACTTGAAAAATGTGTTGGAACCCCCCCCCCTCCCCAAACCGCCCCAAGGCCCCATCGGGGGCTTCTGAAAACATCAAAAACGAAAAAAGTGAGGTCACTTCCCTATCTAACTATTTTGTTTCAAATCATTTGGTTCAGTAGTTTTCGAGAAAAATGCCCTATCCGGGTGGTCTGATACACCCTGTACATGCGTGCGAGCAACTACATGTCTGATTGTGAAACCAACGAACGTAAGGTCGCTTTACTCTTACATTTCATCGGTCCCAATGCCCTTGATATTTTTGATTCTTTTAATCTTAACGAGGATTCAGTGACTTATGATACTGTTGTCCAAAAATCTGAAGCTCATTTCGTCCCTAAATCCAACATAACTGTTGAAAGTCATCGATTTTTTACCCGCAAACAAATGGAGAGCGAATCGTTAGAAGAATTTGTCACCGACTTAATTAACAAAGGCAGACATTGTGAGTTTGGTACGCTGGAGAGCCGCTTCGTTAAGGACATTTTTATTTGTAATCTTCACGACAATTATCACTATATCAGGGAACGTCTCCTCCTTGAAAGTGATCTAACCCTTGACAAAGCGATAGAAAGGACGGGCACATTACTTATGGGAATTGGCCCCTTGCCAAAAGTTGATTTTTTTACATGCATCGACGCCGCTCGTCGAGCTGATCAAAAGTTCTCACGGCACCAAAAAAGTTACCGTGCCGTTTTCGCGCAATTTAAGCTCAAAGTTGAAAAATAATAATAGGAATCGGCATCAGTACGGAGTGCATTTCTCGGAAAAGGACGGGTGATCGGCGCTTCTGTCTCTCGTAAAACAATACCATTGTTCACAGTCGGACCGACCGCACGCACGTGTATAGTCCGTTTCATTTAAATAGAAGCTTGAGCTCGACTCTTTCCCCTACGATTTTTACCCTCACTCTCGTACCTGTGATGACTCGAGACCTGCCCCATCGGTCGGGGATTCCGTCCATCACAATGGACAGTCAGCTATCCAAAAGACAGTATATTGTGACGGAGCGGAATCCCCGACCAACCGAACGGGTCTCGAGTCATCGCAGGTACGAGAGAGAGGGTAAAACTCGTAGGGGAAAGAGTCGAGCTCAAGCTTCTATTTAAATGAAACGGACTATAGTAGTGTCCGTTCCTCTCCCTTATACCCTTTTACACATTTTCCTTTTACTCACTGACCGCATTCTCCTCCACCCAAGAGCCTCAGCCTCATCATAGCTCATCATAGGAAAATGTGTGAAAGGGTATAAGGGAGAGGAACGGACACTATACGAGCGTGCGGTCGGTCCGACAGTGAACAATGGTATTGTTTTACTAGAGACAGAAGCGCCGATCACCCGTCCTTTTCCGAGAAATGCACTCCGTACTGATGCCGATTCCTATTGTTATTTTTCAACTTTGAGCTTAAATTGCGCGAAAACGGCACGGTAACTTTTTTTGGTGCCGTGAGAACTTTTGATCAGCTCGACGGCGTCGATCCATGTAAAAAAATCAACTTTTGGCAAGGGGCCAATTCCCATAAGGATTGTGCCCCGTCTTTTCTAAATCGCTAGTTCTGACAGTTCTGACACAAACTGAAGCAGGCCATATGCACAATGGTTCTACTTCAGTTCAAGCCCTTAATGGGTCTGTTGCACACTTCGGCTACAGCGTTTCAAAGTATCAATTCCTACGTAAAAAGCCGAGAAAATAACAATGGCAGCATCAAAAAACACTAATATTCAGTATTAAACTCACGAGTTGCGAAAAACACTAGACACTACTCACCCCTGTATCTTTCCACCACGTGCACGATATTTCGCGAAATCAGCGCGGCACATTCAAATAATCACGGCCGACTGTCATCACAGCTGACTTCATAAACAAATAAACAGTAAACACTGACGGCGTCTGCTCGAATTCTTACGTTTCAATATCCTCAATTCCTCACAAAAGGTTGTGAAAGGTACGGAAACCGATATTTCTGTCGAAAACTTATCAAAATGAAACAATAACACACAGGAGTTTCAAGCATGATAATCGAAGTTGGAATTATCCTTGGAACTACTGTGTGTTATTGTTTCATTTTGATAAGTTTTCGACACAAATATCGGTTTCCGTACCTTTCACGACCTTATGTGAGGAATTGAGGATAATGAAACGTAAGAATTCGAGCAGACGCCGTCAGTGTTTACTGTTTATTTGTTTATGAAGTCAGCTGTGATGACAGTCGGCCGTGATTATTTGAATGTGCCGCGCTGATTTCGCGAAATATCGTGCACGTGGTGGAAAGATACAGGGGTGAATAGTGTCTAGTGTTTTTCGCAACTCGTGAGTTTAATACTGAATATTAGTGTTTTCTGATGCTGCCATTGTTATTTTCTCGGCTTTTTACGTAGGAATTGATACTTTGAAACGCTGTAGCCGAAGTGTGCAACAGACCCATTAAGGGCTTGAACTGAAGTAGAACCATTGTGCATATGGCCTGCTTCAGTTTGTGTCAGAACTGTCAGAACTAGCGATTTAGAAAAGACGGGGCACAATCCTTATGGGAATTGGCCCCTTGCCAAAAGTTGATTTTTTTACATGGATCGACGCCGTCGAGCTGATCAAAAGTTCTCACGGCACCAAAAAAAGTTACCGTGCCGTTTTCGCGCAATTTAGGGGAATTGATACTTTAAAACGCTGTAGCCGAAGTGTGCAACAGACCCATTCTGCAAGTCCTAAGTCTAATCATTCAAGTCATCAGTCAAGAGATTTTAATTGCTCCAGAAATTTTAATAAATCTCATCATCGTTCATCGAGTCATCATCGTTCACCAAGTCGCAACCATTCTCAAAATCAGTCGAGAAACCAATATCATTTCAATCGTCGCAGAAGTAATTCTAACCACAGATCTATGAGGTCCCAGTCGAAAAGCACTAACTTATGTGGAAATTGTGGCCTAGAACATAGATTCCGTTGTCCTGCAAAAGGTGTGACTTGTAACTTTTGTAAAAAACCACATCATTTTGAACGCATGTGTCGCAGTAAAATGCACAGAGACAAATCTGTGAATTCTTTAAACGTTGCCTCTGATGCTGACACATGTCATGACCATGCTGTTGGTAGTCTCTTCATCAATTCTATTGAAGCATCTAATTGTAAGTATCGCTCAAAGAAATTATGGTTCTTTCCGATAACCATTTATCGCAAGAAAATTGTTTGTCTCCTGGATACAGGAAGTGAAGCCAATGTCATCTCCATGCATACTGTTAATTCTTTAAACTTGTCTAACAACAATATTCAACGTTGCCATAAATCAGTCACTTCTTTTACTGGAGATGAAGTCCCAATAGTAGGTCAAATTGAACTGACTTGCTATGTGCGGATGCAAAAAGTTGTCAAATGTCACAAAGTCCAATTTTTAGTTACCGAACTTAATCGTGTCGCTGTCTTAGGAGTTGACTCGTGTGCTGAACTTGGTCTCACTCATAACCAGACTTTTCTCTGTTGCTGACAGTGAACTGCCAACTCCTTCTGTAACTTCAAGCCTGCCGTCTCATCCCAATGTGTCTCCGTCTAATGTTTCTTCGAATGTGTCGTCTACTGCTGTTTTGTCTACTGATACAATCCCGTCTGAAATGCCTAAGTCTATTTCTTCATCTAAATCTAGTCTGTGTCTGTGTTTTACGTAAGTCTGTCAAGAGAGTTTTGACATAATTAGCAGTGGTTGAAGAAAAAAGGAGTCATTATTTTATTTCCTTTAAAAATTTAAGTGTCATTAATAGAAAATTTTGAATCTCTAGATTATTCTTCTTTGACAATGGATGACCCACCCCCTTTTTTTCGTCATTTATTGAAAATTGTTTATTCCAGTTCTCTTTGAGTTTGAGCAAGCCTTAGGGGGGGGGGGGTTGTCATCCGGGAAACAAATCTCCCTCCCCCTTGATCCCAAAAAGTGGTCTAGAGAAAGGTAATTATTTGAGTTTTCAGAGGAATTTTTCCAAATTTTTATCTTTGGACAAACCCCCCCCCCCCCCTGAAAATTTTTTGGCTATGCTACTGAGCAAGCCTTATTTTAGGAGGAGACGGCTGGATTGAGACAATTGCGTCAATTAAAAAGGACGCTCTAAGCTCCTCACTTTCCATGCAAATCTCTATCTGAGTTGTTTTTTATTTCATCCTTAAATCCCTGACAGGGTTAGCTTTTTTTTGGCCCTGTTTTTTTCTTTGCTTATTTGTTGCATTTTTTTGCTTTTCTGTTTTCTTGGTACTCCTGACACAGTCTCTCTCAGGAAACTTGGCCGCACAGTGAACTATTTGAAAACTTTGGGGGATTCTCACTCAAAACTCTTGAAAGGCATCTACTATACAGAAAATCCTGCTGCCATCGGACTTAAGAATTTAGAAGAGGATCTTCCTGTAAAATTTCCCCTGCTCCACAAGAAAGACATGGATGACTGTGAAGAGAAACTGGCTAATGTATCTTTTCATAAAAAGCTGGTATGTTATTTTTATTTTATCCAGGGGCATAATTTCAACTTTTGCTCCCCGGTGGGGGGGGGGGGATGAATTTGTTTTGCTTCTCATGCGTTTTTGATCCCTGCTAACTCAGACCATCAGTCCTTAATGACCCTTTGTCCTTTGTCAAGTACAAGTTAGGAAAACTCTAGCAAATAATACGTTTCTTACACATTCTTCTCTTAGTTGAAAGCTTTTAACCTATTCACGCTAAATTAGACACCATTTCTTTTTGTCTCTGGAAATTTTCCTTCAATTTTAAGCTGTGTCTAATCTTTGAGGGGAGAGGGAGGCAATTGCCTCCTTAATTATGCCCTTGATTTTACCATCTTTTGAATATGATTTTAAATTAATTGGTCTCTTCAATATAAGTCCAGGAAAAGAGGTGGTAGAACTGTCTTTGAAGAGTTTTATTTTCTTTGCAGCTTTTCTATCAAAAATAAGATTGCCTCTGAACTTTGTTGCCTGGCCAAGGAGCCGTAACCTTTGAGGGGTCTTGTGAAAAGTTGTTTGAAGACAAAATGGAGGCAGTCATGATAAAGATCTCTTGCAAGTTGCAAGTTACGACCGTTTCGCAAGCACTTAATTTGTTTGCCTCCTTAATTTTCACCTCAATTTAAAGTTTATAATAAAATCAACTGAATTTTCTCTTGTGGGTAGTTGTGTGAAGTAATTGTGTGCAGATAACTGCACTAAACCCTTAGCACTTTCTTTCTAAACCAAATTTCAGTTGAATCTCTTATAATTTTTACTTTGAGGTTAAAATTAAAAAGGCAATCAAAGCCCATGAAGCCACCCACGCTTGCTTCACCTTTTAGTAGTACTTGTAACTTAGCGTAGCCCTCTTTGGTTATAGCTTTACAGGTCTTTGTCTTTGGAATATTGAATGCATAAATAAAACTTTTAATGTATTCCTTAAATAACCTATTTCTTTTTGCAAAGTATTTTCTCCGCAATATTTATCCTCAGAAATGTGAAGTACTTAATGTTTAAATCTTGCCAATTATATTGTCAGGAAATGCCCGGTGCTTACCTATTTTCACTCAATGTATCAATGTCCTAAGAAATTATGCACTGAAGAAATGAGTTGTTTCATTTAAATTTTCCTTTTTATCATATGTTCCATGTCTACAGGAAAAGACCCTTCAATGTACCGAAGTTATCTAAACTTATTCTCGGTAAGTCCTCCTAGCATTATACGTCATAGTAGTGTGTTTATTTGCCATTTTAAGTGGCTCTTCCTGATATTCTTAGTTCAATTTCGAACCAGTTTTCTGAGAAAGCCCAACAGTAATCGTAACCATGTTTTCCGCACAATGCCACGATTTTCACTGAAAATAATTACTTATTTCATTTGTTAATTATTGTTTCGTTTGAACAAAAACAAAACCCCAAATGAACAAACAACCAACTGCAACCAACCCGTTCTTTTTTCCACCGGTGGTTCATGCTTGATGACGTCATATAATAGAACCGAGACTTATCAGTGGAAAAACAACCAGTGGATAAAAGAAGACGCTCATAGTCTTGATCGGCCATTGTTTGTGCAACAGCGTGAAAGCCTTCACCTCCATAAACCACAAAGTAATATGACAGGAATGTGGTTTGTTTACAAGAAGGATTGTAGGGGTAGAATTATACCATGCAACTTTGAAGAAGGCATAGTAAAAACATTGAACATTTTTTACGTCCTTGGCGACATACGGAGTTACGATAGAAGAACAAGGCATAAATGTGCAAGATGGGACTGTGTTCTTTCGCCTTAATTAAATTGTTGGTTTTAATGAACTGTTGCAGCTCTTCATCACTGTGGAGATGAACAAATAAAGGTAAATGCTGTGTTGGATGTATCACTATGGAGACGAACAAATGATGGTAAACTGTTGTTTTGGATGTTCAGATGCTGTTCGGCTGGACTGTTATCATCAGAAACACAGATTTCCAATTTTTTCTTCCAATCCTTCATGATACTGACTGTTGTGTCAGGGTCACTGTCTTCCGCGTCAAAATGTTCTGACCTAAATTTTGTTAGCGTGGCACCATGAGCCAACTTCACAGGTCAGTCATTGAGAGTTCCGATCTACTATGAGATTTGCACTAATGTTGAATCCATTTCTGCTTGGCTTTCAGATTTTGGGTCAAGGAAGCCCTAATAGGCAAATGCAAATGGCGGAGGGTTTTTGTACTTTTTGGTACTAGCTTTAATTTCTTTTTGAAGTAACAGTGACTGCAGTAATTATTGTTAATTTTTTTCATCTGCTTGAATGTTATTCTGAAGAACATTATCTCTTTCAATAATGAATGTTACTGTTGAGACTCTGAACCTAACCTGTAAGAGATAGCAAACTAGTGACCCCCATGCAGAGGCAAATGGGCATCTTCCATTTTCAATGATTGTTGTTATCAACAAGTTTGGTTGGAATTGTGGGCGTAATTATAGGATATGCAGGGCCGTAGAGTGTCTAAAGTAACATTGATGAGCAGAAAAAAAAGAAGGGTCATCCCCCCCCCCCCAAACCATACCCGAATGACGCCCCTGTTATGTCCCCCGATGGTTCTTACTTTGGTGGTCTATGGACTGAATTTGTAAGTCTCTTTAATTTATATTTTGTGTACAGTCATATTTCTTTGATTCTAGCATTAATTAATTAATCTAATGTTACTTGAACAAGAATTGCTCAGCAATTTGTTCCTGAACTATCATTCCTTCAAAATATTATTTATACTTGCCTGGATTTGTCCATTCTGCTTGCCTGTCTAAATGTTTTTCATCATTCTGGCATTGTGTTTCAGACACCTAATGCAGCTATTTAAACGGTTTTTAGCTATTTGTTTCAATAAAATCCCTGTCCCGTCACGCCGCGCCGGCCGAGATAAGTTTGGCGAACTTCAACTGTTTTGGCGCCGAGCGGTGCTTTTTAATATTTGTAAAATACTCAAAAACAGGTGCCAAGATGCAAGAAGAAGCGGCAGCGGCGCAAAGGTTCTAGAATGCTGAATGTACCCGTATGAGTCAGGCTACATAGGTATAAGCATTAACATTTCCACCTTTCCCTCATTTCTCTGCCTGTAAGTGGCCGCAATTGAAACAAGCAGGGAAGCTCCGATACATTGCATGTATTGGAAAAGCGTGCCTGTGAATTGTAAACATAAAAATCTGCGCATAAGTTGTTTCATTTGGTCTTCTGCTCTGCTGGGTTTTGCAGAAATAAGTTTTGCATAAAGGCTTACGCATACATGGTTTAAATATATTTATTATAATGTAGTTCATGGGAGAAGATTTGTCAATTTATTGTATATTATTTAAGGTACAGGAAGTGCTGTTGGAGCTTTGATTAAGAAAATATGACAATGTATATGCATTTGAGACGTATATTTGAAAAAAATATTTTTGAGTCGTTGTTTTTGCAGTGACACATTACAATTGGTTCAGTGTTTTGTTCATTTGTGGATTACAGCTAATTGAAATGCATCAGCAATTCTTAAGGAGACATTGTAGTATGTAACTAACATATGAATTCAATAAATAAATTTATAATATACATGAATGATTCAATAATGAAAATTTGGATGAAATCACTGATTATAGAGTATTTGAAGTTTAAATGATTCGATTCTGCGTTGAATGGATGTTAAAGATTCTATTTATAATTTAATAAAATTAGAAAGAAAAGATAGGTAGGCCATGGTTTTGTTGGTGGAATATGGTGATGAAAGGTAAAAGAAGGTAATTAATAAATGTCTACATATTGATAGAGACGAAATTGAGTAATTCCTTTCAATATCTGAATTTTTAGACACAGTATTGGCCGATTTGGATCTGAAAATTAAACAATTACAATTAATGTCAATAAAAGCAATTCCTGCTATTTTTTTATTAAAGCTTTACTGTACAGAGAAACCTTATGGTGAATACTCAAGATAAAATTAGGCTGAATCATCTACTTGGAAAAAATGCTATGATTAGCATCCAGTAAAAACATTACAGACGTACATACTAATTGAAGTATTAATAATTTATGCATCAACTTTGACAACTATAATTAGTGTAGTCCCCTACTTCATTGCGATGCGTCCCTTCAAGCAAACAGAGTTGCTTACCAGAGTTGCAGAGTTTCTAGCCTTTCATTCGATGACATTCTATCAATGAGAAGCAAAAAAAATTACGCATATAAAAGCTTCCACCCCTCCCCCCCCTCCATACATGTGCTTATTTTTCAAAATTGGCCGTATAGTGGTACCTTTGATGATTATATTTAATTTTTGGATTCTCTCAAAGAGAGCAAGTATAGTCTGGACTCAGCGCATGAGATTTCAATTATTTTACTCATCGGACAGTGATTAAATACCAGAGGACCTGAATAGAATAAAAGAAGTCTACTACATTTTATATACAAAGTGAGCCAGAGCATCCGTTGCTGGCATTTTTCTCGAAAATTACTGAAACAAATGATTTGAAACAAAACAATCAGACAGAAAATTGACTCAAAATTTTTCATTTCTGATATTTTCATAAGCTCCTGACAACCTCTTAGGGTGTATTCTGGGGGGTTCAAACACATTTTTCAACTTTTCTCGAAAAAACCCTCAATGCAGATGTAAAAATTCATTTATAATCTAAAAGTAGAGAAAAAAAATTTGTTTTATAAGTTTGAAAAATAGGCGCAACGTAGGAATCTGAACAAAAACCTTCTGTGAAGAAAGCTGATTTTATAAGCTTTCAGATGGCGCAAACCGCGATGCCGGAAAACATTTCGTTCAAGAGTTATGACCGCGCAAAGTTTCAAATCTAAGCCAAAAATAGGGTTCCGACTTTCGATTCTACAAAAAAATTTGTTGCTCCACCAACAATCGATGAAATTCATTGAAACTTGGTGGAAGCGGGTTTTTTGGGTCGCTAAATTTATTTTTGATACAAGTTTTTCAAAATTCTCAAATCATATATGGCCGCCATAGTTTTTCATTCAGATTCCTTCATTGCGCCTATAAACACTGTAGCACATCAATCGAAAGATCTTTAAAATACGCATCTTTTGGTGCAAAGTTCACGTCAATATCTATTTTCGTTCAAAAATTATGGAGCATTGGAGGTTTTGACTTTGACCCCCTGCACTCCCGCTCCCAGTTGACCAAATTCAAAAAAATGCAGATATTCTGAAAGATGATGCTTAGCTCTATCATCCCTGAAAGTTTCATCCATTTTTGAGGGGGGGGGCACTCCTAATGGTAGCTGGATGGACCCCTTTTCATCAAAACAAATACCATTAATTGAGCCTGTCTCGTCCTCTAAAAAAATAATACAAAAACCATAACTTCGCTTACACTTTCGAACAGGCGTTAATGCTGTAACAATTCCCGAAACTAAAAAATTAAAAGAATACTGATCTAATTTGTTTATTTTAATGAGATCCATTTTCAACCCATAAAAGATTGAATGTTAAAAATTACGCTAAAAAAAAAAAAAAAAAAAAAAAAAAAAATCATTTATCAGCTGATCAAATAAAGGCAAAGAAACGTGACTACTTCATTCCGCGCTGTCTAGCGGGTTCTTCTTGAAGCTTTACTTTTGTGAGAAGGTATCCTATAAGTAAAACCATGATCTGTATCGGTTTTATTTCGCGCCTTCTATTCGAAAATATCAGCTGACTCTAGACATTCACAGAGAAAGATTATCAAATTAGTGAACAGGTGAGCCGCAGTGCAGCCAATGCAGCCAAACAATCACCGGCTGCAAAACAATAATAAATAGAAAAAAAAAAACATCACACAACGACTCGTTATCGGCCGCCCGTACGAAAAACCCCGAATGTACTTTAAAATCAATTATATATTCAATAAACGTAATAAAATAACCCAAAACCAATGTCCAACATAACAAATTAATCATAAAAACAAACAAAAATTTATTCATCGTAAAACCAACACAGCAGAGTAAAATTACAACAAAGTTGGCAACATAAAACGCAAAATATTACCTCACCGCACTCCACTTACCCCTCAAAAGTGGTGAGTCCGTCGTTTAATTGGAATTATAAAAAAACTAAAGCATTAAAATGAATCCAACTATTTTTGCTGCAAACTTTAGAAGGTACGATTTCATAATTGTACCATTGCAATCCTCAAAACGCAACAGACACGACAGGAAAAAATCACAAAATTCAAAAACAGCCGATTTTCAACTTTAGGCCACTCAGCATAGGAATACACGCGGAAAGCATAGGCTGCCTTATTACGTTGTATACATTGTATTATATTGTTAGCAGCAAAACGATCGGAATAAGCGTGCCATGTTCCATGGGCACGCTTAAAAAGATGGGGGCTACAAAATGGGAAGTAAGTAGCTCGCAAAACAAAAGGCCTTTGTTGTCAATCAAACTGCTGACTGATGTTCCTAGTATTACGTAATGTAATTGGGTGGACGAGCAATAGGCTAATCATGTGCAAACGTCAACATTTTTTCAACAAAACTTACATTCCTAGGCGTGTGTCATTTTAACAAATCATGAAATTAAAAACAGCTGTCTAAAGAGCGCCTTCTTACAACTGTACCAAATTTTATTTTTCAGGACTTAACTGTCGCAGTAACTCAACTACCAAACGCGATGCGGGAGGAGAAAGGAGTCCTGCGCCAAACGGCTGAATCAATGACTCTAATGAGGAAAACTAGCATGGCAGTGGAATATCTGGTGATGGCAATCAGAGATTTAGGAAAAAATAAATGAACATGTTAGTAACATCTCTCTAAAAAGACATCACTACACGCCTACGCTACCACCGCAGAGTAAGACTATTTATGAGCTCAATATGAACCCGAACCTGGTAACACAGGGGTTAAAAGAGTATGATGCATACCATTCGATTTGAGACCCTTTTTTCAATGTTGATTTTAGGGGCCAAGAGAGAAATAGGGAGACTTGCTCTCCGGCCCACGTAATAAATGATCTTTTTCAGGTATTAAATCTTCGATATTTGAAAAGATGATATTAAAATACGTACGGTTCAAAAGTCGCGACGTTTGTCCCAAGGTTCGATGAGAGAACCCCGGCAATTATTCCACTCGAGTTACCAAAAGTTTTCGCTGATGGAGCGATAGCCGCCCCCCTCTCAATACTTCTCCATTCATCGCTGCGGTTACCTATCCCAAGTTGCCGCCCGCAAATCGAGAGTGAGTGCGTGTCTACGTGAGAGAGTGAGGGGAAGAGGAAAGGAGTAAGACAGGGAGTGAGGGAGACGGAGCGAGAGAGAGGGGAGAGAGAGAGAGAGAGAGAGAGAGAGGAGAGAGAGGGGAGAGAAAAGAGAGAGGGGAGAGAGAAAAGAGAGGAGAGAGAGAGAGAGAGAGAGAGAGGGGAGAGAGAGAGAGAGAGAGAGAGAGAGAGAGAGAGAGAGAGAGAGAGAGAGAGAGAGAGAGAGAGAGAGAGGGGAGGAGGGCGGGGGAAAAGTAGAGGATGAAGAGGAAGGAGGGAGAGAGAAACAGTAGAAGGTGAAGGGATGGAGGGAGAGAGAAAGAAAGGGAGGGATGGAGAGGGAAATAAAGAGGGAGGAAGAGAAATAGAAGGGGAAAGGGAGGGAGGGAGAGAGATGCGATTCGATTCCTTCATCTACATAACTGAATAATCCTCATTCTTGTATCGATCAACTATTTATACATTTCTTCGCTGTTTACTACTACCCTCCTCCGACCTCCTCACCACTCTCTCACTCTCTTTCGCAAATCGCTCCGTAAAGTAATTAGCGCGATCGTTTTGCGCTTTGTATCTTTGGAAGCGCGTTGCCTGTAACGTAACCCGGTCCGATGCCGATGGTCCTCTCCAATTCCAAACGACTGCACCTCGCTCGCGCCGCTTGGCATTTAAAAGCAAACATCTTCCTGCATTAAAATCCTACCATACACCAAGATCTTATGCTTGGAACACGTGCGTTGTGCAGAAAGTATTCAGCCCGACAATCCGTTATTTCACCATAGGACTCATGGAAACTTTTGCTATAGGGGTAAAAGAGTTGATTCTTGCGTAAAAATTTGGAAAAATGACGATCACCACCTAAAAATGACGAAATTCACTCTCAGAATCGAGCTTAATGACGAAGAGACGCAGGTATCATGGCAGATTCCAATCTAAATTGAGACATATCTCTGTCTTTCTGTAGAGAAAGTGGCATAATCTACAGGAATCTTCCATGATACCTACGTTGAACCGCCGCGCCACTACGAATTTGCCGTTAATTATATCAGTTGCGTTAGTTTATTACTGAAGTTTAGACTTTATTCTTAGTAAGATTTTCGCTGAATTTTACATTCGATTGGACTGTTCGTTTGCTCACAGCAAAATTTTGCAAGAACCCCATTCCTCATTTATCAAATTCTTCCCAAATCTTCCTCTAATTGACCCTTATCCTCTTTTCAGACTCCATGTAACTCAAATGACACTTTTCAAGTGAAGGAAGTTCCGAGCAAACGTCGAAGAGCGTGTTAAAATTCGGCTCTTACTGTCTTCCAATAAATTTTCGGCTGCTTGGTTCACTCTGGATTTGAATAATATGCAGTGGTGCAATGGCAATCGTGGATTTCAAAATTCAACCAATCATCAACTTTTCAAATAATAATTTCACTTGCTTATTTACGAGGGAACCCAAAAGGAACGAGACTTTCTTCCAAACATTTTTATTTCACAACATTTTTAATCCAAAATGTCACCACCTTTGAAGTATTGACAGTTTCACTGCATGCACTTGTCAAATATTTTTTTCTACCATATCTTTTTATGTTTACCTTTAATAAAGTACCTATACAGTAAAGAAAGGAGAAAAAAAAAAAAAAAACCTACTGAAGCAGATTTTCATTTGCTATCGAATTTATTTGGACTTCAGCTGCTTTATTTAAATTGCGGTCAAACTTAACGCTTTTTTTACAAAATGGAAATATTTCAAGTCAAAAACCTCTCACTTGAAAAGTCCGAAGCGGGAGGAGAACATTGATTCGGTATGCATTTTACTCGGTCTAACATCAGGCAGAGGGTTAACATAGTCAAAGCAAGTTGTTTTCACGAACTAAACTCCTAAAAAAACGAGGAATCGTACTACTAGCATCTCACTCTACACTCCAGAGCTTCGTTAATTATTTCTTTCGCGAAATTGGTTGCTTCTTGCTTTACTCTTTCTCATATTTCTCATCTGAGCCAGCTTCCATTTTACCGCGAGCTTCCACAACGCAGGGCCACAAGAAGACAAAAGCTCTCGGGAGAAGACAAGCGAATGTATAAAATGATTTTATTGTACCGCGGCGAAGCTCGGATCTGCTCCGAATGGTTGGGAGGGAGGGACGAGGGAGGATTGGAGGGAGTGGCATTCGGTACATCCTACAACTTGTTACTATGTTTAATTGTCAATAGTAATTATAAGACGGTTTTTCACAGCTTAATTTAAATAAATGCTAATATCGTTCGAGGCACGGAATCTAAACACCGATTCCATATCATCTTACACTTATCCTATTTAAATTGAAACGCTTGTATTTAAAAATCAAATGCGGGGGTTTCGATGTTCTGCTGGCATTAATTGGTCGTGTAAGTTAGTGAGAGAGAGAAAGAGAAAAAAGAGAGAGGTAAAAGGAGAGATGATTCGCGAGCTCCTAACTCTTACTTTGTCTTCAAAAGCGTCACCCATTTTACCCAACCTAAGGACTGCACTTTCGGCATAATCAATCAATTTTTTCACGGTCTCGTGACCGATGAAATTTAAAAAAAGGTGAAGTGTTGCAGTCGAAAGGGAATATTGAAATATTTATAAGCATCGCGTTTGTTTACCTATCGCACCCCACCGAATCAACATTATTTAAGAACTAATTGACTCCCATCGAACTGTCAGGCCTTTCACTATTTCTGAAGGTTAGAGCAAATAGTGATTTTACTAATGCTGCACATACTAACCTTTGAGTTTGGAATCATGAACACTGCCGTAAATGCAAAGAAGTGTCCATGTAGTAGTCTTGCTCTTAATAATTCACTCTCACAATCTAATAAAATTCAAAACATTCGGAATACCGTAGGTACAATGGGGCAGTTGCAAGGGTCTGAAATGTTGTGTTTTTTAGGAAGAAAATGAAAGTACTTTACGAGCTGAGAACAAAGATGCCTTTGGTTTCTAATTATGTCCCATTGTTCCAGAGATGAAATTTTGACCCAAGATACATTGTTTTAAATGGGAATTCCGCGTAGAGACGTCACTACACAAACGATTTTTACAACTTTACACGTGTGCTTCTCCAAAAACGGGACACTTATGAAAAAACCGAAGGGACCATTGTTCTCAGCTCATCAAGAACTATCATGAAAATTTTTCAACTTTTTAATTTGTCAATTTTATTGCCTCAAAATATGACAAAACAGATACTTAAGGACCGCAATGCTTATAAAAGCAAAGTTGAAAGCCTCGCTGCAGCATATTATTCACTGCTAGGTAAAGCAAATAAGGAAATGTGCTTCTCACTGCTTTGGGGAGAAATTTTGCTCTGGGAAGATAGGTGGAATAAGTGTGCCCTCCAGAATAATCCTACTCATAGTGAATCAAATATAGAATTGTTGAATTTAGTCGACATTGATTTCTTCCCTACAAACAGAGAGCTATTAAAAATTTACTTTACTCTGCCAGTTGGCAATGCTTCGTCTGAGATCTTTCTCCACTTTGCGGCGACTAAAGACTTGGTTAAGGACGAACAGAATGTGTCAGAAAACCGTCTAGCTTTTTTGGCTTTATTAACTGTTCATCGAGATATCGATGTTTGCACAACGAAAGTAATTGAAAGATTTTGTAAAGAAGGAAACGAAGGGTCGATTTTATTCTGTAGACATATTATTTTAAAGTTTTCATCATGTTGTCTGATGAGTAATTCCATTAATTAGGTACGTGTTTGAACCAGATTTTGTGTTTCTGAGTAACAACTTAAGGTAAAAATAAAATATGTATGTTCAGATCTGTTATATATCGTGATGTATTATATTATGTTGGTAGTGTGTCAGGCAGAGGACTATTGCCCTGCCAGGTGTGACTCCCTGCTGGGAACCTTGTTATCATTATCTGAATATACTTCACCATGACAGTCCACGCCAAACTCAGCCTTTTATTATTTTAGCTATCCTCATATTTAAGTCATTATCCTTTCTTAATATTAAGTTGTTACTTAATACAACATGGTGTCTGGTGTAAAGTTCGTGTCGCGTCTTCATTCGCTTTCGTGTATTTATCCGTTTTAAAGTACTTACGTATCGCTATGGTATCGCCACACCATGTGCATTTCATGTCTTTGTCTCCGTTCCGTTTTAAACTTCATGTCCATTTTTACATCGTTCATGTCTAATTGTCTATGTCTCGCCGCACCGGTTTCGTGTCTTCACTCGCCTATGTCAATCTCTAGTCATCAATGTCACCATGCCTCTTCAAGAAACCGCAATTCAAACCGCCAATGCAAGTTCTGCTGGTCCCAAGTCCGGAGGCTCATCTGGTTCCGTGCCGCCACTGTCTCTCGAAGGAAATCTCAAAACTAATTGGAAAAAATGGTACCAGTTATTTAAGGTATACAGAGTGTACCAGACCACCCGGATAGGGCTTTTTTCTCGAAAACTACTGAACCAAATGATTTGAAACAAGAAAGTCAGATAGGGAAGAGACCCCAAATTTTTCGTTTTTGATGTTTTCAGAAGCCCTCGATGGGCCCCTGGGGCGGTTTGGGGGGGGGGGGTGCAAACACATTTTTCAAGTTTTCTTTAAAAAGTATCCAATAAAGGTGTTAAAAAAAGTTCATAATCGTAAAGTACAAGTAATTGGCAACATTTTTGCTCCTATAATTTTTTTCCAAAAAACCCCAAAAATTTTTGAGTTTTTGGGGATTTTTAGATTTTTGTTGAATCGGCCTTTTTGACCACCCTGTTCAAAAATTTCTCAAAAATATTCACAGATTCTGAAAGAACAGATCAATACCTTTCGATCGATGTGTCACATGTTACCTTTTAGTTTAAAAATAAGGTGTTTTACGCAAAATCAAATTTTGGGGCTTAACTGGCTCAAACCATGAAATCGCGCCAAATCTACCGTTGAAACCTCAAAATTTTGATTTTGCGTAAAACACCTTCTTTTTAGACTAAAAGGTAACATGTGGCACATCGATCGAAAGGTATTGATCTGTTCTTTCAGAATCTGTGAATATTTTTGAAAAATTTTGAACAGGGTGGACAAAAAAGCCGATTCAACAAAAATCCAAAAATCCCCAAAAACTCAAAAAGTTTGGAGTTTTTGGAAAAAAAAATTATAGGAGCAAAAATGTCGCCAATTACTTCTACTTTACGATTATGAACTTTTTTAATACCTTTATTGGAGACTTTTTAAAGAAAACTTGAAAAATGTGTTGGAACCCCCCCCCCTCCCCAAACCGCCCCAAGGCCCCATCGGGGGCTTCTGAAAACATCAAAAACGAAAAAAGTGAGGTCACTTCCCTATCTAACTATTTTGTTTCAAATCATTTGGTTCAGTAGTTTTCGAGAAAAATGCCCTATCCGGGTGGTCTGATACACCCTGTACATGCGTGCGAGCAACTACATGTCTGATTGTGAAACCAACGAACGTAAGGTCGCTTTACTCTTACATTTCATCGGTCCCAATGCCCTTGATATTTTTGATTCTTTTAATCTTAACGAGGATTCAGTGACTTATGATACTGTTGTCCAAAAATCTGAAGCTCATTTCGTCCCTAAATCCAACATAACTGTTGAAAGTCATCGATTTTTTACCCGCAAACAAATGGAGAGCGAATCGTTAGAAGAATTTGTCACCGACTTAATTAACAAAGGCAGACATTGTGAGTTTGGTACGCTGGAGAGCCGCTTCGTTAAGGACATTTTTATTTGTAATCTTCACGACAATTATCACTATATCAGGGAACGTCTCCTCCTTGAAAGTGATCTAACCCTTGACAAAGCGATAGAAAGGACGGGCACATTACTTATGGGAATTGGCCCCTTGCCAAAAGTTGATTTTTTTACATGCATCGACGCCGCTCGTCGAGCTGATCAAAAGTTCTCACGGCACCAAAAAAGTTACCGTGCCGTTTTCGCGCAATTTAAGCTCAAAGTTGAAAAATAATAATAGGAATCGGCATCAGTACGGAGTGCATTTCTCGGAAAAGGACGGGTGATCGGCGCTTCTGTCTCTCGTAAAACAATACCATTGTTCACAGTCGGACCGACCGCACGCACGTGTATAGTCCGTTTCATTTAAATAGAAGCTTGAGCTCGACTCTTTCCCCTACGAGTTTACCCTCACTCTCGTACCTGTGATGACTCGAGACCTGCCCCATCGGTCGGGGATTCCGTCCATCACAATGGACAGTCAGCTATCCAAAAGACAGTATATTGTGACGGAGCGGAATCCCCGACCAACCGAACGGGTCTCGAGTCATCGCAGGTACGAGAGAGAGGGTAAAACTCGTAGGGGAAAGAGTCGAGCTCAAGCTTCTATTTAAATGAAACGGACTATAGTAGTGTCCGTTCCTCTCCCTTATACCCTTTTACACATTTTCCTTTTACTCACTGACCGCATTCTCCTCCACCCAAGAGCCTCAGCCTCATCATAGCTCATCATAGGAAAATGTGTGAAAGGGTATAAGGGAGAGGAACGGACACTATACGAGCGTGCGGTCGGTCCGACAGTGAACAATGGTATTGTTTTACTAGAGACAGAAGCGCCGATCACCCGTCCTTTTCCGAGAAATGCACTCCGTACTGATGCCGATTCCTATTGTTATTTTTCAACTTTGAGCTTAAATTGCGCGAAAACGGCACGGTAACTTTTTTTGGTGCCGTGAGAACTTTTGATCAGCTCGACGGCGTCGATCCATGTAAAAAAATCAACTTTTGGCAAGGGGCCAATTCCCATAAGGATTGTGCCCCGTCTTTTCTAAATCGCTAGTTCTGACAGTTCTGACACAAACTGAAGCAGGCCATATGCACAATGGTTCTACTTCAGTTCAAGCCCTTAATGGGTCTGTTGCACACTTCGGCTACAGCGTTTCAAAGTATCAATTCCTACGTAAAAAGCCGAGAAAATAACAATGGCAGCATCAGAAAACACTAATATTCAGTATTAAACTCACGAGTTGCGAAAAACACTAGACACTACTCACCCCTGTATCTTTCCACCACGTGCACGATATTTCGCGAAATCAGCGCGGCACATTCAAATAATCACGGCCGACTGTCATCACAGCTGACTTCATAAACAAATAAACAGTAAACACTGACGGCGTCTGCTCGAATTCTTACGTTTCAATATCCTCAATTCCTCACAAAAGGTTGTGAAAGGTACGGAAACCGATATTTCTGTCGAAAACTTATCAAAATGAAACAATAACACACAGGAGTTTCAAGCATGATAATCGAAGTTGGAATTATCCTTGGAACTACTGTGTGTTATTGTTTCATTTTGATAAGTTTTCGACACAAATATCGGTTTCCGTACCTTTCACGACCTTATGTGAGGAATTGAGGATAATGAAACGTAAGAATTCGAGCAGACGCCGTCAGTGTTTACTGTTTATTTGTTTATGAAGTCAGCTGTGATGACAGTCGGCCGTGATTATTTGAATGTGCCGCGCTGATTTCGCGAAATATCGTGCACGTGGTGGAAAGATACAGGGGTGAATAGTGTCTAGTGTTTTTCGCAACTCGTGAGTTTAATACTGAATATTAGTGTTTTCTGATGCTGCCATTGTTATTTTCTCGGCTTTTTACGTAGGAATTGATACTTTGAAACGCTGTAGCCGAAGTGTGCAACAGACCCATTAAGGGCTTGAACTGAAGTAGAACCATTGTGCATATGGCCTGCTTCAGTTTGTGTCAGAACTGTCAGAACTAGCGATTTAGAAAAGACGGGGCACAATCCTTATGGGAATTGGCCCCTTGCCAAAAGTTGATTTTTTTACATGGATCGACGCCGTCGAGCTGATCAAAAGTTCTCACGGCACCAAAAAAAGTTACCGTGCCGTTTTCGCGCAATTTAGGGGAATTGATACTTTAAAACGCTGTAGCCGAAGTGTGCAACAGACCCATTCTGCAAGTCCTAAGTCTAATCATTCAAGTCATCAGTCAAGAGATTTTAATTGCTCCAGAAATTTTAATAAATCTCATCATCGTTCATCGAGTCATCATCGTTCACCAAGTCGCAACCATTCTCAAAATCAGTCGAGAAACCAATATCATTTCAATCGTCGCAGAAGTAATTCTAACCACAGATCTATGAGGTCCCAGTCGAAAAGCACTAACTTATGTGGAAATTGTGGCCTAGAACATAGATTCCGTTGTCCTGCAAAAGGTGTGACTTGTAACTTTTGTAAAAAACCACATCATTTTGAACGCATGTGTCGCAGTAAAATGCACAGAGACAAATCTGTGAATTCTTTAAACGTTGCCTCTGATGCTGACACATGTCATGACCATGCTGTTGGTAGTCTCTTCATCAATTCTATTGAAGCATCTAATTGTAAGTATCGCTCAAAGAAATTATGGTTCTTTCCGATAACCATTTATCGCAAAAAAATTGTTTGTCTCCTGGATACAGGAAGTGAAGCCAATGTCATCTCCATGCATACTGTTAATTCTTTAAACTTGTCTAACAACAATATTCAACGTTGCCATAAATCAGTCACTTCTTTTACTGGAGATGAAGTCCCAATAGTAGGTCAAATTGAACTGACTTGCTATGTGCGGATGAAAAATGTTGTCAAATGTCACAAAGTCCAATTTTTAGTTACCGAACTTAATCGTGTCGCTGTCTTAGGAGTTGACTCGTGTGCTGAACTTGGTCTCACTCATAACCAGACTTTTCTCTGTTGCTGACAGTGAACTGCCAACTCCTTCTGTAACTTCAAGCCTGCCGTCTCATCCCAATGTGTCTCCGTCTAATGTTTCTTCGAATGTGTCGTCTACTGCTGTTTTGTCTACTGATACAATCCCGTCTGAAATGCCTAAGTCTATTTCTTCATCTAAATCTAGTCTGTGTCTGTGTTTTACGTAAGTCTGTCAAGAGAGTTTTGACATAATTAGCAGTGGTTGAAGAAAAAAGGAGTCATTATTTTATTTCCTTTAAAAATTTAAGTGTCATTAATAGAAAATTTTGAATCTCTAGATTATTCTTCTTTGACAATGGATGACCCCCCCCCTTTTTCTTCGTCATTTATTGAAAATTGTTTATTCCAGTTCTCTTTGAGTTTGAGCAAGCCTTAGGGGGGGGGGGGTTGTCATCCGGGAAACAAATCTCCCTCCCCCTTGATCCCAAAAAGTGGTCTAGAGAAAGGTAATTATTTGAGTTTTCAGAGGAATTTTTCCAAATTTTTATCTTTGGACAAACCCCCCCCCCCCCCTGAAAATTTTTTGGCTATGCTACTGAGCAAGCCTTATTTTAGGAGGAGACGGCTGGATTGAGACAATTGCGTCAATTAAAAAGGACGCTCTAAGCTCCTCACTTTCCATGCAAATCTCTATCTGAGTTGTTTTTTATTTCATCCTTAAATCCCTGACAGGGTTAGCTTTTTTTTGGCCCTGTTTTTTTCTTTGCTTATTTGTTGCATTTTTTTGCTTTTCTGTTTTCTTGGTACTCCTGACACAGTCTCTCTCAGGAAACTTGGCCGCACAGTGAACTATTTGAAAACTTTGGGGGATTCTCACTCAAAACTCTTGAAAGGCATCTACTATACAGAAAATCCTGCTGCCATCGGACTTAAGAATTTAGAAGAGGATCTTCCTGTAAAATTTCCCCTGCTCCACAAGAAAGACATGGATGACTGTGAAGAGAAACTGGCTAATGTATCTTTTCATAAAAAGCTGGTATGTTATTTTTATTTTATCCAGGGGCATAATTTCAACTTTTGCTCCCCGGTGGGGGGGGGGGATGAATTTGTTTTGCTTCTCATGCGTTTTTGATCCCTGCTAACTCAGACCATCAGTCCTTAATGACCCTTTGTCCTTTGTCAAGTACAAGTTAGGAAAACTCTAGCAAATAATACGTTTCTTACACATTCTTCTCTTAGTTGAAAGCTTTTAACCTATTCACGCTAAATTAGACACCATTTCTTTTTGTCTCTGGAAATTTTCCTTCAATTTTAAGCTGTGTCTAATCTTTGAGGGGAGAGGGAGGCAATTGCCTCCTTAATTATGCCCTTGATTTTACCATCTTTTGAATATGATTTTAAATTAATTGGTCTCTTCAATATAAGTCCAGGAAAAGAGGTGGTAGAACTGTCTTTGAAGAGTTTTATTTTCTTTGCAGCTTTTCTATCAAAAATAAGATTGCCTCTGAACTTTGTTGCCTGGCCAAGGAGCCGTAACCTTTGAGGGGTCTTGTGAAAAGTTGTTTGAAGACAAAATGGAGGCAGTCATGATAAAGATCTCTTGCAAGTTGCAAGTTACGACCGTTTCGCAAGCACTTAATTTGTTTGCCTCCTTAATTTTCACCTCAATTTAAAGTTTATAATAAAATCAACTGAATTTTCTCTTGTGGGTAGTTGTGTGAAGTAATTGTGTGCAGATAACTGCACTAAACCCTTAGCACTTTCTTTCTAAACCAAATTTCAGTTGAATCTCTTATAATTTTTACTTTGAGGTTAAAATTAAAAAGGCAATCAAAGCCCATGAAGCCACCCACGCTTGCTTCACCTTTTAGTAGTACTTGTAACTTAGCGTAGCCCTCTTTGGTTATAGCTTTACAGGTCTTTGTCTTTGGAATATTGAATGCATAAATAAAACTTTTAATGTATTCCTTAAATAACCTATTTCTTTTTGCAAAGTATTTTCTCCGCAATATTTATCCTCAGAAATGTGAAGTACTTAATGTTTAAATCTTGCCAATTATATTGTCAGGAAATGCCCGGTGCTTACCTATTTTCACTCAATGTATCAATGTCCTAAGAAATTATGCACTGAAGAAATGAGTTGTTTCATTTAAATTTTCCTTTTTATCATATGTTCCATGTCTACAGGAAAAGACCCTTCAATGTACCGAAGTTATCTAAACTTATTCTCGGTAAGTCCTCCTAGCATTATACGTCATAGTAGTGTGTTTATTTGCCATTTTAAGTGGCTCTTCCTGATATTCTTAGTTCAATTTCGAACCAGTTTTCTGAGAAAGCCCAACAGTAATCGTAACCATGTTTTCCGCACAATGCCACGATTTTCACTGAAAATAATTACTTATTTCATTTGTTAATTATTGTTTCGTTTGAACAAAAACAAAACCCAACTGAACAAACAACCAACTGCAACCAACCCGTTCTTTTATCCACCGGTGGTTCATGCTTGATGACGTCATATAATAGAACCGAGACTTATCAGTGGAAAAACAACCAGTGGATAAAAGAAGACGCTCATAGTCTTGATCGGCCATTGTTTGTGCAACAGCGTGAAAGCCTTCACCTCCATAAACCACAAAGTAATATGACAGGAATGTGGTTTGTTTACAAGAAGGATTGTAGGGGTAGAATTATACCATGCAACTTTGAAGAAGGCATAGTAAAAACATTGAACATTTTTTACGTCCTTGGCGACATACGGAGTTACGATAGAAGAACAAGGCATAAATGTGCAAGATGGGACTGTGTTCTTTCGCCTTAATTAAATTGTTGGTTTTAATGAACTGTTGCAGCTCTTCATCACTGTGGAGATGAACAAATAAAGGTAAATGCTGTGTTGGATGTATCACTATGGAGACGAACAAATGATGGTAAACTGTTGTTTTGGATGTTCAGATGCTGTTCGGCTGGACTGTTATCATCAGAAACACAGATTTCCAATTTTTTCTTCCAATCCTTCATGATACTGACTGTTGTGTCAGGGTCACTGTCTTCCGCGTCAAAATGTTCTGACCTAAATTTTGTTAGCGTGGCACCATGAGCCAACTTCACAGGTCAGTCATTGAGAGTTCCGATCTACTATGAGATTTGCACTAATGTTGAATCCATTTCTGCTTGGCTTTCAGATTTTGGGTCAAGGAAGCCCTAATAGGCAAATGCAAATGGCGGAGGGTTTTTGTACTTTTTGGTACTAGCTTTAATTTCTTTTTGAAGTAACAGTGACTGCAGTAATTATTGTTAATTTTTTTCATCTGCTTGAATGTTATTCTGAAGAACATTATCTCTTTCAATAATGAATGTTACTGTTGAGACTCTGAACCTAACCTGTAAGAGATAGCAAACTAGTGACCCCCATGCAGAGGCAAATGGGCATCTTCCATTTTCAATGATTGTTGTTATCAACAAGTTTGGTTGGAATTGTGGGCGTAATTATAGGATATGCAGGGCTGTAGAGTGTCTAAAGTAACATTGATGAGCAGAAAAAAAAGAAGGGTCACCCCCCCCCCCCAAGCCATACCCGAATGACGCCCCTGTTATGTCCCCCGATGGTTCTTACTTTGGTGGTCTATGGACTGAATTTGTAAGTCTCTTTAATTTATATTTTGTGTACAGTCATATTTCTTTGATTCTAGCATTAATTAATTAATCTAATGTTACTTGAACAAGAATTGCTCAGCAATTTGTTCCTGAACTATCATTC
Organism: Trialeurodes vaporariorum; assembly: GCA_011764245.1. Taxonomy (NCBI): domain Eukaryota; kingdom Metazoa; phylum Arthropoda; class Insecta; order Hemiptera; family Aleyrodidae; genus Trialeurodes; species Trialeurodes vaporariorum. The sequence continues at coordinate 24,346,095 of VMOF01000024.1, read as the reverse complement.
CTTCAAAATATTATTTATACTTGCCTGGATTTGTCCATTCTGCTTGCCTGTCTAAATGTTTTTCATCATTCTGGCATTGTGTTTCAGACACCTAATGCAGCTATTTAAACGGTTTTTAGCTATTTGTTTCAATAAAATCCCTGTCCCGTCACGCCGCGCCGGCCGAGATAAGTTTGGCGAACTTCAACTGTTTTGGCGCCGAGCGGTGCTTTTTAATATTTGTAAAATACTCAAAAACAGGTGCCAAGATGCAAGAAGAAGCGGCAGCGGCGCAAAGGTTCTAGAATGCTGAATGTACCCGTATGAGTCAGGCTACATAGGTATAAGCATTAACATTTCCACCTTTCCCTCATTTCTCTGCCTGTAAGTGGCCGCAATTGAAACAAGCAGGGAAGCTCCGATACATTGCATGTATTGGAAAAGCGTGCCTGTGAATTGTAAACATAAAAATCTGCGCATAAGTTGTTTCATTTGGTCTTCTGCTCTGCTGGGTTTTGCAGAAATAAGTTTTGCATAAAGGCTTACGCATACATGGTTTAAATATATTTATTATAATGTAGTTCATGGGAGAAGATTTGTCAATTTATTGTATATTATTTAAGGTACAGGAAGTGCTGTTGGAGCTTTGATTAAGAAAATATGACAATGTATATGCATTTGAGACGTATATTTGAAAAAAATATTTTTGAGTCGTTGTTTTTGCAGTGACACATTACAATTGGTTCAGTGTTTTGTTCATTTGTGGATTACAGCTAATTGAAATGCATCAGCAATTCTTAAGGAGACATTGTAGTATGTAACTAACATATGAATTCAATAAATAAATTTATAATATACATGAATGATTCAATAATGAAAATTTGGATGAAATCACTGATTATAGAGTATTTGAAGTTTAAATGATTCGATTCTGCGTTGAATGGATGTTAAAGATTCTATTTATAATTTAATAAAATTAGAAAGAAAAGATAGGTAGGCCATGGTTTTGTTGGTGGAATATGGTGATGAAAGGTAAAAGAAGGTAATTAATAAATGTCTACATATTGATAGAGACGAAATTGAGTAATTCCTTTCAATATCTGAATTTTTAGACACAGTATTGGCCGATTTGGATCTGAAAATTAAACAATTACAATTAATGTCAAAAAAAGCAATTCCTGCTATTTTTCATTAAAGCTTTACTGTACAGAGAAACCTTATGGTGAATACTCAAGATAAAATTAGGCTGAATCATCTACTTGGAAAAAATGCTATGATTAGCATCCAGTAAAAACATTACAGACGTACATACTAATTGAAGTATTAATAATTTATGCATCAACTTTGACAACTATAATTAGTGTAGTCCCCTACTTCATTGCGATGCGTCCCTTCAAGCAAACAGAGTTGCTTACCAGAGTTGCAGAGTTTCTAGCCTTTCATTCGATGACATTCTATCAATGAGAAGCAAAAAAAATTACGCATATAAAAGCTTCCACCCCTCCCCCCCCTCCATACATGTGCTTATTTTTCAAAATTGGCCGTATAGTGGTACCTTTGATGATTATATTTAATTTTTGGATTCTCTCAAAGAGAGCAAGTATAGTCTGGACTCAGCGCATGAGATTTCAATTATTTTACTCATCGGACAGTGATTAAATACCAGAGGACCTGAATAGAATAAAAGAAGTCTACTACATTTTATATACAAAGTGAGCCAGAGCATCCGTTGCTGGCATTTTTCTCGAAAATTACTGAAACAAATGATTTGAAACAAAACAATCAGACAGAAAATTGACTCAAAATTTTTCATTTCTGATATTTTCATAAGCTCCTGACAACCTCTTAGGGTGTATTCTGGGGGGTTCAAACACATTTTTCAACTTTTCTCGAAAAAACCCTCAATGCAGATGTAAAAATTCATTTATAATCTAAAAGTAGAGAAAAAAAATTTGTTTTATAAGTTTGAAAAATAGGCGCAACGTAGGAATCTGAACAAAAACCTTCTGTGAAGAAAGCTGATTTTATAAGCTTTCAGATGGCGCAAACCGCGATGCCGGAAAACATTTCGTTCAAGAGTTATGACCGCGCAAAGTTTCAAATCTAAGCCAAAAATAGGGTTCCGACTTTCGATTCTACAAAAAAATTTGTTGCTCCACCAACAATCGATGAAATTCATTGAAACTTGGTGGAAGCGGGTTTTTTGGGTCGCTAAATTTATTTTTGATACAAGTTTTTCAAAATTCTCAAATCATATATGGCCGCCATAGTTTTTCATTCAGATTCCTTCATTGCGCCTATAAACACTGTAGCACATCAATCGAAAGATCTTTAAAATACGCATCTTTTGGTGCAAAGTTCACGTCAATATCTATTTTCGTTCAAAAATTATGGAGCATTGGAGGTTTTGACTTTGACCCCCTGCACTCCCGCTCCCAGTTGACCAAATTCAAAAAAATGCAGATATTCTGAAAGATGATGCTTAGCTCTATCATCCCTGAAAGTTTCATCCATTTTTGAGGGGGGGGGCACTCCTAATGGTAGCTGGATGGACCCCTTTTCATCAAAACAAATACCATTAATTGAGCCTGTCTCGTCCTCTAAAAAAATAATACAAAAACCATAACTTCGCTTACACTTTCGAACAGGCGTTAATGCTGTAACAATTCCCGAAACTAAAAAATTAAAAGAATACTGATCTAATTTGTTTATTTTAATGAGATCCATTTTCAACCCATAAAAGATTGAATGTTAAAAATTACGCTAAAAAAAAAAAAAAAAAAAAAAAAAAAAATCATTTATCAGCTGATCAAATAAAGGCAAAGAAACGTGACTACTTCATTCCGCGCTGTCTAGCGGGTTCTTCTTGAAGCTTTACTTTTGTGAGAAGGTATCCTATAAGTAAAACCATGATCTGTATCGGTTTTATTTCGCGCCTTCTATTCGAAAATATCAGCTGACTCTAGACATTCACAGAGAAAGATTATCAAATTAGTGAACAGGTGAGCCGCAGTGCAGCCAATGCAGCCAAACAATCACCGGCTGCAAAACAATAATAAATAGAAAAAAAAAAACATCACACAACGACTCGTTATCGGCCGCCCGTACGAAAAACCCCGAATGTACTTTAAAATCAATTATATATTCAATAAACGTAATAAAATAACCCAAAACCAATGTCCAACATAACAAATTAATCATAAAAACAAACAAAAATTTATTCATCGTAAAACCAACACAGCAGAGTAAAATTACAACAAAGTTGGCAACATAAAACGCAAAATATTACCTCACCGCACTCCACTTACCCCTCAAAAGTGGTGAGTCCGTCGTTTAATTGGAATTATAAAAAAACTAAAGCATTAAAATGAATCCAACTATTTTTGCTGCAAACTTTAGAAGGTACGATTTCATAATTGTACCATTGCAATCCTCAAAACGCAACAGACACGACAGGAAAAAATCACAAAATTCAAAAACAGCCGATTTTCAACTTTAGGCCACTCAGCATAGGAATACACGCGGAAAGCATAGGCTGCCTTATTACGTTGTATACATTGTATTATATTGTTAGCAGCAAAACGATCGGAATAAGCGTGCCATGTTCCATGGGCACGCTTAAAAAGATGGGGGCTACAAAATGGGAAGTAAGTAGCTCGCAAAACAAAAGGCCTTTGTTGTCAATCAAACTGCTGACTGATGTTCCTAGTATTACGTAATGTAATTGGGTGGACGAGCAATAGGCTAATCATGTGCAAACGTCAACATTTTTTCAACAAAACTTACATTCCTAGGCGTGTGTCATTTTAACAAATCATGAAATTAAAAACAGCTGTCTAAAGAGCGCCTTCTTACAACTGTACCAAATTTTATTTTTCAGGACTTAACTGTCGCAGTAACTCAACTACCAAACGCGATGCGGGAGGAGAAAGGAGTCCTGCGCCAAACGGCTGAATCAATGACTCTAATGAGGAAAACTAGCATGGCAGTGGAATATCTGGTGATGGCAATCAGAGATTTAGGAAAAAATAAATGAACATGTTAGTAACATCTCTCTAAAAAGACATCACTACACGCCTACGCTACCACCGCAGAGTAAGACTATTTATGAGCTCAATATGAACCCGAACCTGGTAACACAGGGGTTAAAAGAGTATGATGCATACCATTCGATTTGAGACCCTTTTTTCAATGTTGATTTTAGGGGCCAAGAGAGAAATAGGGAGACTTGCTCTCCGGCCCACGTAATAAATGATCTTTTTCAGGTATTAAATCTTCGATATTTGAAAAGATGATATTAAAATACGTACGGTTCAAAAGTCGCGACGTTTGTCCCAAGGTTCGATGAGAGAACCCCGGCAATTATTCCACTCGAGTTACCAAAAGTTTTCGCTGATGGAGCGATAGCCGCCCCCCTCTCAATACTTCTCCATTCATCGCTGCGGTTACCTATCCCAAGTTGCCGCCCGCAAATCGAGAGTGAGTGCGTGTCTACGTGAGAGAGTGAGGGGAAGAGGAAAGGAGTAAGACAGGGAGTGAGGGGAGGGCGGAGGAAGGGGAGAGAGAGAGAGAGAGAGAGAGAGAGAGAGAGAGAGAGAGAGAGAGAGAGAGAGAGAGAGAGAGAGAGAGAGAGAGAGAGAGAGAGAGAGAGAGAGAGAGAGAGAGAGAGAGAGAGAGAGAGAGAGAGAGAGAGAGAGAGAGAGAGAGAGAGAGAGAGAGAGAGAGAGAGAGAGGAGGGCGAGAAAAGTAGAGGATGAAGAGGAAGGAGGGAGAGAGAAACAGTAGAAGGTGAAGGGATGGAGGGAGAGAGAAAGAAAGGGAGGGAGGGAGAGGGAAATAAAGAGGGAGGAAGAGAAATAGAAGGGGAAAGGGAGGGAGGGAGAGAGATGCGATTCGATTCCTTCATCTACATAACTGAATAATCCTCATTCTTGTATCGATCAACTATTTATACATTTCTTCGCTGTTTACTACTACCCTCCTCCGACCTCCTCACCACTCTCTCACTCTCTTTCGCAAATCGCTCCGTAAAGTAATTAGCGCGATCGTTTTGCGCTTTGTATCTTTGGAAGCGCGTTGCCTGTAACGTAACCCGGTCCGATGCCGATGGTCCTCTCCAATTCCAAACGACTGCACCTCGCTCGCGCCGCTTGGCATTTAAAAGCAAACATCTTCCTGCATTAAAATCCTACCATACACCAAGATCTTATGCTTGGAACACGTGCGTTGTGCAGAAAGTATTCTGTGGCCGATGAAACATAAGAACTTTAAATTTTTAAAAAACGCGCTTCAAAAAGCTCCGGGGTGATTAAATGTATATAATATGGACGATAAAAAATTCAAAAATGAGGGGGTGCAGTTCTTAGTAGCTTCGTTTGAGCCAACGTGAAATATCGATTCAAGAGAGTACCCTGTTCAACTGTATTAGCTAGACTACTTTCACGAGTTTAATTGACAAAATACAATGTTGCCTTCGTTGCAAACTTTTACACTTTTATTTGCAGGTGTTGTGCGAATTGCCCCCAAATGTGCGTCAAATGTCAAAATAGCAAGTTTGAATTTGCTTAAGTTCTTATAGCATGGATTATTATTTTTTTTTTTTTTTTTTTACAGCTTTGCTTTGATTTTCGCATCACCCAGAATGCCTCATCATTTACTGGCGCTGAATATCGGGACCTACATTACATTTATGGTTATTGCGATGGCACCGGAGCAGCTGCAGTGTGTGTGTATAGCGCCCAGTTCCCCAACCGCCGTCAGCCTCATCGTGAGCTTGACATTCCGAGGGCCTCCGTCATTCGAACCCGGAAGACAGCGTCTCTCTACCCTTTTTACTTCACACTGGTTCAAAATTTACTTCCATTGGACTTCAACAGAAGGTTGAGGTTTCGTGAATGGTTCGTTAAGCTGCGGTGTGTGAGTGTGGCGTCCGGTATATTCAGGACTATCAGAATCATATTTAAGTCTTATTTAAATGAATTTTAGTATCCTTACTTACGTTTCTGGGGCTCTTCAAAACACATTTTTCCATTACAACAAAACATACATTTACAAAAGCTAGAAATAATGTTTACAAAATAGTTAAAGATAGCTTCCGCCGTCCTGAACATACAAGTGTAAGTATATTCTTATCGGTGTAGTTGTTTTTTTTTTATTGTTATTATTTATATTTATTTATTTCTTATTGTACGTTCAGTGGCGGCTGGTGTAATTTCGCAGACATGCTTCTTTACAATTTAAACCTATGCCAACATATCGATTTAGGGGGGGGGCTGCAATTGAACCTCCTGAGGATTGATTATTTTACATCGAATCAAATGAAGAGAACACGCTGTTGCCGCATTGCACGAGCCGCCATTGATTAAGTCAATCTTTACCGATTATATCCGGTGTTGGAGGTGTTACTCATCAGCCACCCCTGGTATAAGTTTGCAGTGCTGGGATGTTGCGAGCGAATACTCCAGGCGTTTCTAAACATAGCAGACTCTTGAGGCAATAAATTAGAAGGAACCGATTTAAGATCTAAGCAGGTTCCGGTTAAAAGCGCGCACTTTTCAACTAGACTGGAAAACACACGTAACTTTCGAATCTTCATCTCAGCAAATGCAGATCCTCGGCTCTCCCATCCCCTCCCCACCGCCACGGCGACGCAATGCCTTACCGCATGGCAGGTACAAGAAATACAAGGAATCACAATTTCGTCGCCTGGGGAGGTTGAAAAACTGTTCAGATTCCTCTCCGCCGTCATTGTCTGGATGTTGCTGGTGCGGATGTGCGAGTTTATACGATGGGATTTCCTTGCTGTCAGTCACGGTAATAGAGTCGCGTTTATTTGTATTCCGCGGGATTTTGGGATTTATCGCGTGGATGGCCTTACCTAGAGGGGTTATGGCTAGGGAAAGGGGGTGTCGATGTCGGTGTCACGGGACAAAAACAACAAAAGCTGAATCTTGATCGAGATTTGCTTCTCGAAACTCTTATTCCTCGATCTCACACGGACCAATTCTTTCGCTGCGCCCAACCTATGAGAATAACGAACCATGCATTCAGCAAAAATTTTCCCGTTACATTTACCTGAATAGAGCTGTATCACACTTTTACTACAGGCGATTTGAGGGTAGATTCGGATGTAAAAACCTCTAAAAATAACGACGGTAGCACTACGAGCTCACGAAATCCACCCCTGAACTTATAAACTACTTTCAAACGCGCGACCATTCTGGCGCGGTGTTGTACACGAATCATGGGATATTCCCACCTTAATTTCTCACCATTCTTTCTAAAGCCGTCTTTTTTCATGTCCACAGCGATTTTGCGAACGCGAACGTATTGTGGGCTCCGCCTACAAAGTCACGTGGTTGCACGGCACCAGTGAAAATCATTCGAGAAATCAGAATGCCGCCGACTGCCGATTCCGCACTAAGCATGAATCTTCCTCTCCGTTCACGATAGCTCCCGTGCTATGAACCATATGGACGATTGTGGTCCACAATCGCTTGCAGCAGTGCTACCAGCCTGGGAAAAGGGAGATTCCGCAGGGTTCTTACTCGAGAAGTTCCGCCCATTCGCGGTCGTCCACAAATTAAAAAAAAAACGGCGACCGTGGTCCGAAGCGGTCCATACTCCATAGTGACGTAAAAAAGAAGGCATATGCAAGGAAAGAAGATTCACAGAGAAACTATCTACAGAGGAGTGATAATAAATCCGAAATATGGTACTGTGACGACACCCGTACAAAGGGAAAGTCGTCTTCTTTCCGCTACTCCTTGATGGAGTGTCAGCATTGGTAGATGGGAATCCCCCACTAATGAGTCATACACTGCAGACGCGGTCATGCGCTGAGAAGAACTTTAAGAGGTTAAAAGTGGATTTCGTAAATTTTTAGAGCTACCATCGTTATTTTTGGAGGTATTCACAAACAAATCGACCCCATAATCGCCTTTAACAAAAGTGTGCAACAGCCCCATTCCGGTTAGAAAAGTATTCAAAATAATTCTCACTTCAGTAACTGGAATTGCAGTGACCATAATGAGAATTTCGTTGAATGTTTTCCTAACCAGAAGTTTTGGGAAATGAAAAAAGAAAAATGTTCTCAGTTTTTTTAACTCCTACACAATATGTGCTCAACAAACTTGTGCTTTTGGTTAACTTTCGAACCGTTGGGACGGGAAGAAGAAATATATGTAGACCAGAGGGTTGGAGGGGGGAGCTAACTTTATAGAAGTTTTTCAGCCATCTACTCATTGCCGTATTCTGAGTTTTAGACTCGAAAATATTGAGCTCAAAGTCTAGGCGAGCCTACAATCGTATACATTATACACTTTTACAGGGCGTTGATTTTATTGGTTTCCACTTGGGTCTTTTCGAAAAAGGTCCCGAGTTTCAAAAATCGCTGAAACACGTGTCAAATATTTTTTGAGGCGGACGTCTTTTAAGGGGGGCAGCGATTTTGGGCCCTCGCCACTCTAAATCCCATACTTCAAGCATAATATTTATTTGATATTTAGAAAAAAGATAAAAGTCAAAG
>VMOF01000024.1:24302704-24337089 GCA_011764245.1 Trialeurodes vaporariorum | reverse complement strand
TTCTGCTGTTCTTGTTCTGTTCCTCCCCTTCTTTTTACATTTTCAGTTCCAGTTTCCAACGAACGGACCGCGGTCGGACAAACGGAATGCGGACGGGCTGAATTCATTCCTCCGGTTCGCATTTACCTATGTCGGACTCACCGAGCAATAGAAATAGAGAGGTCGCGCATTGGAATTTCACAACATTATGAACCCGGCACTTGTGCGAAATACATTTCATTTTTTTTTCCCTCCATCTTATTCGGAAAAGAGGTTGGGTGTTGCTTCGACAAAGTTTATTCCCTCTGCACCGGCAATGGGGCTGTTGCACAGCACATTTTTGCTATAAGCGATTTAATAGTCGATTCTGGTGTAAAAACCTCAAAAAATGACGATGGCAGCACTAAGATTTTCCGAAATGCACTTCTAAACTCAATAGATGCTTTTATTTGCGCGAGCGTAATGGTGTCTGAGGGCAGTAATAATGGGGTATTCCCATCTAACAGTACTGTAACTCCATCAAAAAGTGGCCAATAAGAGACGACTTTCATGTGACACCGGTGTCACGAGTGTCACAGTACCATTCATCGGATGTGGATCATTGCTCTGATGACGAATTACTCTGTGAATTATCCTTGTCAGGATACAGAGAGTGAAGAAATTAAGATAGGCATCTCCCATTATTACTGCCCCCAGCCACCATTACGCTCGCGCAAATAAAAGCGTTTATTGAGTTTAGGAGTGAATTTTGGAAGTTTGTCGTGCTGCCATCGTCATTATTCGAGGTATTTACTTCCGAATAGACTATGAAATCGCGTATAGCAAAAGTGTGCAACAGCCCCATAGTTGGACAAAGTATCGTTAACTTTGGGGAAACTCCAACATTTTCTAAAACCTATCTCCACTCCAGGAGTCTACCTCTATTGTATTTTCTTTTACCTGGAAAATAACAAATACATATTTGTAAATGAAAAACTAGAAGCTACATTGAAATCGTAGTTGCCCTATGAACTGAGTTGGTAAAAGCGATTCGTTTGTGTAAGTCGTGATATTGAAGAGCGGCGCAAAAGGAGAAAGTTTAGGCGGGGGAGGGGAGGAATAATGCTTAGTTTTTAACTGGTTGTGAGAAGAACAATTTTTCCTTCTTTTTTGCGAATGATCATAGATTTCTTGTACTTGTTCTTATCGTTTGTTTTAATGTTCTTCATCGTTCCTAACAAAGAGGAGGGGAAGAACCGAAGAGGGGTTTATCATCAAGCAAAAAGCACCTAAAAAATATTCTTTTTTATTCTTACCTATTTTTGCATTATCCATTTCAACAATGTCACCACGGCCTCCGATTGATTCCTCATCTCTGGCCACCCAATCTATGCATACCCCTCGGTTAAACAAAAACCAATTCACCACTGTTTATAGCAGAAAGTCCAAGTTCGGATTCTTAGAAGCGTTGCCTCTGTGGTTTCAGCATAATCCAAAACATCACACGTTGAAGAAGACGGAGAAAAAAAGTTCTTCTGAAGGAAGACTGTTTGGATTGATAGTTATTGTTCCGATTATTTCAGATGCATGATTTTTGGCGCCTAAAAAATTTTGTTTGCAAATTTATGAAAATTCAACAACCGCGCTTGCTGGACAATTCACCTGAGTTTTTACTAAATTGTGTTGCAATATAAATTCTTAGCACCGCGCGCTTCATCATTAACGAATGAAATTAATTCGATCATCGTGATTTCACACCCGTCACACGAATCTAGGAAGTTTCGGCGCGGAAATTTCGGCGCCGGAAATCTCGGCGCAAAAATTTCGGCGCGGGGAAATCTCGGCGCACGGAAATCTCGGCGCCTGATTTTTTTTCAAGCGGTAAAGGTAAGTAACGTCGAGTGTAGTTAGTACTTGGATTGATTATGGGAAGACCGTTATTTTTCTTCAGAAAATCAAAATATTTTCAACTTTTCCTTCACACTTATTCAGGCTTAGGACTGGCCCAGAGTTTTTTTTAGGGGGACCCCCCCCCTAAAGAACACTCTTGGGCGTGTTTAAAAAAAATTAAAAAGTTCCATTAAAAATGGAATTTGTGAAGAGCAATCCACTCTTTCCTGTCGAGATGTGGAATTGCTTCAACAACGTCGTCAACGGCTTGCCAAGGACAAATAACGGCGTAGAAGGGTGCCATAACGTACCTTAAATTCTCTCCTCATGGCTAGCCACCCCTCTATTTGGAAAGTTATAAATGCATTCAAGAGTGAAGAAAAACTGACCCGAGTGAGGCTGGAGGGATTCATTTCGAAGAAGGAGGAAGCTAAGGAAAAGAAAAAATATTCTGCAGTGACACAGCGATTGGAAAAATTGTGTGAAGACTTCGAAAATCTTGCAACTTTAGACTTTCTTCGAGGAATTGCTCACAACTTGCAATATTAAATTTTCTCTAATTTATTTGACAAGGGCAGTATACACCCGCAATACCTATTTGTATGCCACATATTTATCTATTTATTCATTCTCTTTTAGCACATTTTTAAAAAATTGACAAGGGCCATCTACACCCGTCACAAAAACTTTTTGAACACGCCCAAGAGTGTTCTTTGGGGGGGGGGGGGGGGGGGGGGGGTTCCCCTAAAAAAAACTCTTGGCCAGTCCTAAGCCTGGATAAGTGTGAAGGAAAAGTTGAAGATATTATGATTTTACTGAAGAAAAAAAACGGTCTCCCCATAATCGATCCAAGTACTAACTACGCTTGACGTTACTTAACTTTACAGCTTGAAAAAAAACGGTCTCCCCATAATCAATCCAAGTACTAACTACACTCGACGTTACTTAACTTTACCGCTTGAAAAAAAATCAGGCGCCGAGATTTCCGTGCGCCGAGATCTCCCCGCGCCGAAATTTCCCCGCGCCGAAATTTTCGCGCCGAGATTTCCGGCGCCGAAATTTTCGCGCCGAAACTTCCGGACACCCCGTCACACATTGTGAATAAGGATTTAAAGAAAATGAAAAGAAATTGGAAAGTTTCCAAGTTTAGGGAAAGTAATATTCAGTTTTAAAAAACACCAAAACGTATTCTAAAGTCAACACTAGAATGATGCAACGTTGTTCCGTGCAATCTTGCCGTGCATTTTTAATCCAAAACTTACTTACCGTCGTCTTATTGTTTTTCAATCCCTGTTTTATTATTTATGCCATGAAATATCTCTCGTTGTTTCATTTCTATAATTTTCGTTCTATTCCCCGTTTTTAGACTTGACAACTTGACGACAATTTCAAGTCTTTTTTCCAATTGATGATTTGAAGAATACATTTTTTGTGCTCGTTTGATTACGTTGGTCACCCAAGCTGCACGGTGCGCGCTACCTTTTTTTTTTTTTTTTTTTTTTTCAAGAGATTCGCCCCGATTCACAACAGTCAGGAGCACTTTACAACCAGCATCAGCAGCGGGGGCTGTCTTTATTCTAGATTTATACAGGGTGTTAAGAAAAAAAGTTTCCACTCCGGTTTTTTCGAAAACGGCTGCGAATTTTGAAAAACGGCCAAACATGTGTCCAATAATATAGAGGGGGACCCATTTTGGGTGGGTTTTCGGCGCCCCCCTGGGAGGGGCGGGGGAGGGGTTCACCCCCACTTTTCTTATGGGAGCCCTATTTTTTTATTTCAGTTTCTGGAAGAGCATAAAAAATGAACTGCGCAAACCGAAAGTCGATATCGTTTTTCGTTTTCGATATATCGAAGGTCAAAGTTCGATATGGACCTTTTTTCAAAAAATCATTACTCCACTTTGAGATACCGGAATTTAAAGAACTAGGGGTCTAAAATACTCCAAAAAGCAAGCCTATTTTAGAAAAAAATACGAAGTTGACTCAAGTTTAGCCAAAAATAGGGTTTAGCGCCCTCGAAAATTGTCAACGTTTTTGCCCCCCAGGGGGGCCCACCAGACAAATTCCTTGGGACGACTCCTATCGAATGATACATCGATCAAAAGGGCATACCAAACTGAGAAATTTGGCGCAAACCGGAGGTCGATATCGTTTTTCACATTCGAGGTATCGAATGTCAAAGTTAGATTTACAAAATTATAAGCCCATATACACATGTGTACATGCATGGTTTTCAATTGCAATTACTAATTACGAAGGATAATTAGAATATCGGAAAAGAAGAGAAAAAGTGCAGGTAGGCCTGCACATCAAGTTGCTCGAATGGTTTGTTTTGGAAAACACAGCCAGAACAGCAGATGCGCGCTACCCTGCCAGCTACCAACGAACTATCAGGTTATAAGTACTTACGCAGCAAGCAGACTGTGCGTCGTTTAAAACAGTGCGTGATAACTGCGTAATTTATGTTTTATTGGTTCATTCGTCAACAAATTGTTTTTCCGCGCCAATTTTCGAACTCAGCGACGCAAATTTAGAGAAGTCAGGTTGTTTTGAAATAACAAAAAGTGCAAAAAAGCCGTGATTCTGGAATGTTATCATTGGGAGACCAAAAATCAGCTGTTGCTTAATTGGGGAGGGAAGTGATGGTTTTTTACACAATGTGCTTTTGACCAAACTTAACCTTTTTTGTTTTCTTTCTTTTCTAAAACAGAGAAGGCACTGGGGGAAGGGGGGGCAAGGGGATTGACCCTAAACCTCCCGGTAGTGCTACTGACCCACCATGTCTAAGAATATTCCAGACCTGCGGAGAATCGTGCAACATGACCTCCCAATTTCGGAGTACTGGATAACAGGGGAGCTCTGAATAATGTTTTCACCAGATGGGGTATCAGTTTCATACGATTCTTCATCAAAAAAGTCCATGTCAAATTGCTCTTCAGACTGTGTATCTGATGATGAAGGAGAGTTCAAATCATTTTCTTCAAAATCATTAAAAGACTCTAATGATTCTGGAACAGTTTGGTCTCTTGAGGAAAATTTTTTTGTGGCAAGCTACAGCGAACATAAATTGCTTTACCCGCGAAAAGTCGACACAGCGTTTTTCCATCAATTCCTTTCCTTCCATCGACATTGGGTCTTTGCAACGTTTTTCTAACTTTGGACTAACTGAATTGGACTACTGACGGACTGAAATATGCAAGTCATCGCTGTTTGCCGTCATCCAGAATATACCCAAACATAGTTGTGCATGGTTTCTCGACCGACTTGTGAAGGAAATTAATTGTGTTTGTCGAAAGGAGGTTTTAAAAATTAAATCTCCGTGTCCGCAACTCGACAAGCTGTGCTGGTTTAAAAATTCATCGCCTCCGAAGGAATCATAGAAGAAAAAGGAACTCGGAAGACCGAGATATTTTTGTTGTGCTTTGAATCAAAGGCGGATACAGGAATTTGTAGATCTTTCTCTCTTTAGCCCTCTGAACGCATGCGTTTGGAAAGGAAGGAGATAGGGACTGAAGTCACGTGATTGCCCACTTCGCTATTCTTTTCTAACTCGTGTGTTCAAATATGAAGAGAAAGAGATGTACAAATTTCTGTATTCCCCCATGCTTTAAATGCTCAAACAGTTGTGACAGGGCAACAATGAAGTTAATAGAACATGTGTCAAACGTAGTTTTTATACCATGTATTGCGTCCGTTGCATAACGTTTCAACGACCAGATTCTCTCCATTAAACCTATGTAAAGTAATCTATCTTTTGGGGATTTAACCCTCAAAAATCGATACTTTTGCCTTGGTTTAAATGGCAAAAACACATGGTGCCAAACAGCACGAGCTGCTACTGGCTACGACTGGGAATGGAAGCTTGTTCCCTACACAGGAAGCAGTTACCATAGGTCTGATTGTGAGGTTGTAAGTGTAAGTAGTAATGTACGCCCAAATAATAGTAACATAATAAGATACATTCATAACGATATTAATTTATAAATTAGCATCTTTTAAATTTTTAATCCGTGGATTACATAAGCTCTCCTTAAGTGAAAGTAATTTGCAAAAAGACCGAAATATGTGATTGAAACTGATCGGAATGAACGGTTTCAAAATATGAGTTGGTTTGTTCGTCTATTTTTCCAATATTTACACCTTCACAAGTAAGTATCTGTCCTCTGTCTATGGAATTATATCTGGGGGAAAATTACTGCCTCCCCCCCCGTCTCATTTTATATTGTGTTGGCGACTCAGATGAGTTGTTGCTGACCGTGAAAAAGAAGAAGTGATGTGATTATGCCGCTTTGTTGGCGCGGTTTCAAATTTTGAAACATAATATTTACATGGTGCAGCCGTGAAGCTGCCGAGGGCTCTTGACCGGTAACCAATTTTTATGTTATAGGAATTTTTTGTTTTTGTTTTTTTTTGGGGGGGGGGGGAGTTATCAATTTACGGAGCGACAGCACCTGATGAGAAAGTCTTTTCACAATGTTTTGTTTCTCTTGTTCGTTTTTGATTTTAGTGCACTGATCGTTATTTTTACAGGGTTTTACCCAATAATCATATCTTAATAATCCTGTAGCAAAAGTTTGCAATAGCTCCACTATCAATCAAGAACACCGTGAATTCATCTTGAACATTTGTTCACTGCCTCTAACTGATTTTATCATGCAGTTCAAAAAGAAAATGCTCCCTATCTGCTCATCAAGGACCAAAGAATATTTTATTCTCCAAAATCTGTTACTCAGGAAACTTGTCATGATTCACAACACAATTCAACTGATTTTAGCGTACGAAAATGACTTAATTGGGCGGCAATTCAACCACTGTCCGAAAGTAGAAGGACCCTTCTTTCGTCCGTTTCTCGATATTATTATACCGGGTGTCCCAGACCTACCGTACCAGTCCTTTTTCTCGGCCGCTATTCGACATAAAAAGCTGAAAATTGGTGTCCATCTGTAATTTGACAAGATAAATTCAAATTTTGGGGTTTCTAAGTCCCCCGACTATTTTTTGGGGGGTTTTGGGGGGTCGACCTTTTTTCGGCTTTGGGGATCCCTGCTTTAAAAGCGAAAGAAGTTCTAAAAGTGCGTCAAATCGGTACTCCTAATCCTTTAATACAAGATGATCTTTCGTTCGACAGCCGAAAATCATTTTTAGGCCCCTAATCCCCCCCCCAAAAGCCCCCAAGCATAAATAACCAATTGGTGCAAGAATTTTTGAAAAATCTCCGGAAAAATTTCTGTATAGAGGTAGTTTAGGTCAAAGAGCTCAAATTTGATGGTTTCAAAGCCCCCCGACTATTTTTGGGGGGTTTTTGGGGGTCCCTCCAATTTGATATTGGGGGACCCTTCCTTAAGAAGCGAAAAAAGTTCAAAAATTGAATCTAAATGGTAGTCCTACTCTTACAACACATTATGACATTTGGTTCATCTGCTGAAAATCATTTTGGGCCCCCAACCCCCCTTATAATAGCCCCCGAGCACGAAAAACCCAATTTATTCCAAAAATGGTCGGAAAATCTCCGGAAAAATTTCTGAACAGAGATATTTTAGGTCAACAAGCTCAAGTTTGACGATTCCAGGAGCCCCCGGCCACTCCTAGCGTGAGAACGGGGCCGGGGAGACATTTTTCCGGAGATTATCCGACCATTTTTGCATAAATTGGGTTTTTCGTGCTCGGGGGCTATTTTTAGGGGGGGTTGGGTTCCCAAAATGAGTTTCAGCTGACCAACCAAATTTCATAATGTGTTGTAAGAGTAGAACTACCATTCAGACTCAATTTTTGAATTTGTTTCGCTTCTTAAGGAGGGGTCCCCCAATATCAAATAAATGGGACCCCCCAAAACCCCCCAAAAAATAATCGGGGGGCTTTGAAACCTTCAAATTTGAGCACTTTGACCTAAACTACCTCTGGACAGAAATTTTTCCGGAGATTTTACGAAAATTCTTGCACTAATTGGTTATTAATTCTTGGGGGCTTTTTGGGGGGGGGATTAGGGGCCTAAAAATGATTTTCGGCTGTCGAACGAAAGATCATCATGTATTCAAGGATTACAAGTACCGATTTGACGCACTTTTAGAACTTCTTTCGCTTTTAAAGCGGGGATCCCCAATGCCGAAAAAGGGTCGACCCCCCAAAACCCCCCAAAAAATAGTCGGGGGGTTTTGAAAACCCCAAAATTTGAATTTATCTTATCAAAATACATAAGTTAACCAATTTTCAGCTTTTTATGTCGAATAGCGGCCGAGAAAAAGGACTGGTACGGTAGATCTGGGACACCCTGTATGTAGAAAGGTTATGGCACTCGGCAACAAATTTTTGGGTTGATTTAAAGATTCACAGGGTGAGTATACAACTGTGAAAAGTTTCAATAGAAGTTTCAAATTCCCGTGTCCAAAAACGGACACAAACAACTGTGGGCCCCTATTTTGTACATTTCCTCCATTGTTCAGCTCTTATATGGGTGAAACTTCACTTTACATGCATAACACTTGAGAGTGCGTACTTACTTTCAATATCTATCAAATAACTCACAAAATACTGTGTTTTGGAAACAGTTTCACCGACACAGAAAAGCCGTAACAGGTCATCAGCTGTGAAACTTAGACTAGAAGGCAGAATAATTCTTTCCCCTCATTTGGAAAAGGTTTCAGTCCCTCAAATAGATTAAATCCTTTGTTAAGGCCACTAGCAAACGAATTAACTTCTTTTCTAATTCTAGTTCTCTAGAAGTATTCAAGAGAATCTGAAATAAAAGTGATAGTTACATACAATTCCATATCTGTCAGATTGAAAAAGTTAAATCAGTTGAAAGTAGATCAAAAGGAAAACGAAACATAAAGAAAAGTCAAGAAAAATCGAGAAACAATATAATAATTAGAGCTTTAAAAGAAAAAACTTTGCACCCAGTAAATAAATCAAACAAATCGATTGTCTTTAGGCATTCCACATCTTTCCTCCACTTCATCTTTCCTCAACCTCCACATCTTTGGCAAAGACGACAATCGCCGCGCGGGGCGCGCCTTCTTCCGCGATTACCCGCGGTGCACATCCAAAGCCCGCCACCTTGTCCTTCCTCACGTGAGGCTCCTGCACCAGAGCAACCTTTACGCCGTTGGTTATACAGTGCTCCGCTAGTTCCTGACTGGCAGCAGAGCTCTTTCCTAAGTTCACCTGGGCAAGACGAATTTGTGAGATCAACTGATGCGGCGCCATTGAAGATGTTAATCCTGGCCATAGTTGATGCCCCGATGCATTGCCTGCATCTTCATCCGGTGGTATCCACACCTGGCCTTGTCACCAAGCGGCCTGCTCTCCCTTGCCCCCGTGAGGGGTTTTCTCTGGCGGCGGAGGCGGCTGAGACTCAGATGAGCTTGATTGAGAATGTGAGAAGCGCTGCGCCGCCGGATCGAAAGGAGTCGATGGCGGAGTTGGCCTCCACGCATCAGTGATGGTAGTTGAGATGGCATGACAAAAGTCATCAGCCATCTCCATCAACTCCTACCTATCCTTAATGGAGCACTTGCCTTTCTTTGCGGCTAAAAGGACCAGTTTCTCTTTCATACACTCGATGTATCTGAGGTTAAGTGTTTCGATCTTCATAGCCATCACCCCATAACTTTTCCTAGTTGGGGGATCATCGGCTGGTGAAGGTGTCGGGAGGGAGGGGGGCAGACTATTACACCTACACCTTTTCCTGTTGGAGCCGGTCGTAGGCGTCGTCGTGAGTCACCCCGTGACTAGGGCCGCCCTCCGCAAGGAGTCCACGCTGCTCCTGCGGGGCGTGGATAATAAATTGGCTAACGATTTTGAAGATGACGAAATCTCATCAATATTTGGAGAGTACCACCCGCTCCACTATCAGCATTGTAGTCGGCGATCTTAGCGTTAATGAGAGCAAAGCAAGCATCGCAAGCCGCGATCTCATCCTCGACGCTAAGCTCCAAGACTTGGTCTTGTAAAGGAACCAGGCCCCTATTGTTAGCGTCTGTTAACAATTTACGTAAAGCATTAGCGTTGGTATCTTCATGAGAATTGACGTTGCGCACCTTTAACTCATAAGAGACCTGATCCTTTAACAATAGATACGGATTTACCGAGAGAGACATGATTTTTTTTTTTTTTTTTTTTTTTTTACAAGTTGCGCACAGCGTCGAGGAGGAGATCGGTCAACTTGCAATGCCCGCGCCTATTCAAATGCAACTAATCGACGCGCCCACTATCCCGGTAACGCCGTTCAAAAAAGGAAGGGGAAGAACATAAGTTAAATAGATCTAAGATTTGGACGTTTATCACAGTACGGAAGCTGTCAATCCACCGAGTGACTAGCGCCACATCACCCCCTTCCAGAAAATTTCCGGTTTGGTATTGGCGGTAGTATACAAATTAAAACATGAGAGAATAGCTTCCGAGCGATCCGCGTCTCCATCAGGAATTCGGTACGCGGAAAGGTGACGGCTGAGCCCCGCTTGATGTCGTTAGTTCCAAGAAGAATAACTAAAACAGTTTCGTTTCTAATAATATTGGAATCTTCTACGAAATGTTTCAAAAAGCCGAGCCCATCCGCCACTGATGCCCCGAACCGAGCTAATGAAGTAATCCGGTAATCCCCAAAAGCAACGCGGAAAACGGGGGAGCTTAATAGGCGAACGGCGTTACTGTCCCCTAGAACACACACACGAGAACTTGTCATGTCCACCTGGGGGAGTTAACTGAAAGAAATTCCGGCGATCAATGACCAACAAAAAGGAAAAGTATGTAAATACCTTACAACAACTGAGATACAACTCGCAGACTCAGCATCATGATGTACGGGACGTCAATTAATTTTGTTAAAGAAATACGAAGACCGCACCAGCTCACATCAAGCAACAGCATGAAAACAGTACAAACAACAACGTAATTAACATGAGTAGTAAATCAAATCATATGAAACAGCACATAACTGCACAGTCAAAATCAAGTCATTTTTTTTTAGAGCATGAGTGTCATGCTCTATTGAAATCGTTTCTACAAGGTCAATAATGCTTTTCTTATAGGAACGGCATGGTTCGGGGGTCCGCTCGGGGGATCGCTTGGTTTCAGTATCGAGAACGGGTCCTCGAGGACCGATTGACTCATGTGATTCCGCCAATCCGGTGTCCTCCCAATTTGTCGCTTTTTCTTTGTGGCGGGAGTTTTTGGCCAAGATTGAGGTTAAGCATTTTTGGGAATGTAATTACGTTACTAATTTGGATCAGACTTCAACGAAATTTTTTGTATGAGATATTGGGGGTTTTTTATCAGAGGATTGTGTCCATGTTTCGTGTATTCTGCGATTTAAAATGCATTTAGATGATTTCAAATTTCCAATCCTGTTATTGTTGATGTTTCGGTCCGCTAAAAGAGTTCGTTTGGGGAACGCGATCGGCGTTGCGTTTTAAGGTGAATCCTCAGCGACCTGTAGTAAGATTCTCATCCGCTAGATAACGCCACTGTTCCGCGGTCCAGAAGCCATGCTTTTTCCGCCTTTAATCGTTAATTGCGAGAGCTAGAGTTAACTTTTCGAAAATGGAAGAACGTTGCGTTCTAGATCAAATCCTAAGGAAAATTTCAAGACCATTCCGAGCCATGGACGAAGATATAACTAAGGACTGCCGACTTCCTATCTCCGCCCGTGTTATAACCTGTTAGCGGGTTTTCGAGCGCGACCGCAGCGCTCCAAGCAGCAGTAAGGGTCAACTAAAAGCGAACCGCTGCAGCGGTGGCCGCTCCGGCTCCCTTTCTCCCATGCCTTCCCGCAAATGTATACCGTGTAGGTATTTTTAATCACGATTGAACGAAGGGAACAAATGATCAGCGAATTAAAAGGAAGCAAAATCCGCTAAAAAGCAAACGTCTGGAGTATTTCTTGAAAGATTCCTGAATTGTCGAAAATGATTAATCAAGGACTGAAATACTATACATCACAGTTAACCTCAAAACGGAATCAAACAAGAAAGAGTACATAGACATTTGTTTTATTAGTAGAGATCAGGCGACTCTTTTAATTTGCTGATGATTTCTGTTACCTTGTCCAAAGCTGAATTTCCCTTGCTTTCGATCTTCCATTGAGATACTGAGTTATCTGATCCTCTTGGGTCGCCGACAACAGTTGACAGCCATGCCATAACAGACCAACTCCAACAACGGTTTTAGCAGTAGCACAGCATGTGAGCATGGACACATCGCCAGGATCGCTCACTTGAAAGAGTAGTTCAGCTGACCGCTGCTTGGAGCGCTGGGGTCGAGAGCAAAACAGGACTAACAACAGTCGGCAGTCCTTTCGTCCATGGTTTTGCGACGACCTCCCGTCCCCTTTGCCCCCCCCACGAACTACTGCACCTACGCCTACAACAGTTGCTTGCCGCGTTGTGCAGATTGCATGAATGATGTGTGTAAATCTACTTCATCCCAATTTCACAGCCATCACGGATGCCACGCCCGCCACGGGTCTTCTACCTGGTTTTATGCGACATCGGTCATCGTGGCCCAGTGTTACATGGTAATCAGCGGCGGATTCGGGAAAGGCACGCCCCCCCCCCCAACTCACGGTAGCCTTTGCCTCTTTTCAACAGAAAAAATCCCATAAATTCCTCCCTGCAAATTTGAAAATTCATAGGCGTGAAGCCCCCCCCCCCCTAAAAGAATTTTCTGGATCCGCCATTGGTAGTAATTTTTGCGGCACACTACGCCGGATTCCCGTGCGCTTTCCCACACTTACCTTTCTCCCTTATCTGTCAATGGGCGCTCCCCGAGGGGCGGCGCGGCCCCCCCCCCTAATTCAGAAAAATCAAAACTTTACAATAAAAAAAGAATCGGAACATTCGAAGATCAAATAATAACGAAAGGAGTAAGAGTTAACAAACTTTATTCTTAGTTTACTTTACAATTTTAATTAGGGGCGTAATTTAGGGGGGGGCAGGGCGGGAAGTAGCCCCCCCCCCTCTAAGCAGTGGTGCCCAACCACCCCTTGCCACTATACAGCTCGCCCCCCAGTTTCAGGATTCCTCTCCCCCCCAGATCTGGACCTCCCCCTGATTTTTACCCCACCCCCTCCTGATTCAGACGACATCATCCTTCCCACCCGTCATCTCCCTCGCCGAAAGAAGTTTTAAAATCTACTAGTATGAACGTGTCTACATTGGCAACTACCGTTGGCAACGAGAATTTTGCGAACTTCCTTGAAAATTCAGAATCCTCTGGTCGCGATAATTACATGATTAGAGAATGTATAGGCAAGAGTTTTGGTTTTGTTAATTTAAATAGGTTAACTCTTAGAATTCATCAGGACAATGAAAATAAAGAAGGAATAGTTGTACTTAGCTTTTTACTATTTCTATCATCTGATGCTGTCACTTTATTCATAATATCAAACACGTCAAAAATAGAATTACTTTTGATACAACTACATGCTACAATCACTTACAATTTCTACCATTTGGAAGGATAATTGATTTATTTTCTTTTTTGGGCGGAAGTGGGGGGGGGGGGGTTCTCTAGACTTGCCCGTCTCTAGGTGGTGCCCCCAGACCTTCCATTGACATTCAAAAAGTTGCCCCTCCGGGCAATTGTTTTTCGGGTGCCCATGTCTTTGTCCATAGTCTCTGAACCAGAAATTGAACGTTCTTCCGGTCTGTGGTTGCCTTCTTTTCTCATAAGTTTAGACACGGCCACCCTGTAAACCCCACAACAAGTTAAAAGTCCGCAATCCGCACCCTCGACCCGCAGCCACTATCAAAAGTAAATTGCCGGTTGACTTGCAGGTACTCTCCTCCTCCTCCCCCAACTTAGATTAGACACAAATATAAAATTAAAAAAAAAAAAAAAAAAAAAAAAAAAAAAGTGAAAAATAGAATGTATGCCCCAGCAAAGAACCCCCCCCACAGTTTTCCAAGAGAGGGAGCGACCCCCTTGCCAGCGTAACTCCGAAAAAATAATTCCAACTGGGGTCCAAGTAACTCAAGTAAGGTCTCAAAATGAAATCAGATGGATCCATTTTAACGGCGAGTACCGGTAAGCTTACTCTTTTGATCGGTCCAAACCGGATTGCGATACATCGATTTACTCTCGAGATATCGATTTTTCAAAGGCGCGCGGTATAGGGTCAGAAATCTAAGATTCTCTAAAATCCGCGAATTTCGACTCTCATGGACCTAGCATGCGCCGTGAGAAGTCATCTGTGAGTTTTTTGAGTTCACATGAAGTTCATTAAGGGCCCTGACAAATGTCGGACCGATAAAGTCTATATCGGGGGGGGGGGGCGTGGCCCCAACTCCAGCGTAAGTCTCACGTACAATGTCTAACTGCGGCCGCGGGAGGTCCCATAAGATCCGTTTAAAAACTTGGATGGATCTGAATTTTTTTCAAGAATTATCTAAAAGCTGAATCTACCGCCCAATCCAAACCGCAGTGCGCAATCCATCGATTCGTTCTCGAGATATCGATTTTTCAAAGGCGCGCGGTCTTGTCAGATCGACCTTAGAGGGGCGCTGGGCTGGAAAAAGGCAAAATTTTGTCTCTCACGAACCAGTCGTGTGCCGTATTATATCGGTTCCGCTTTTTTTTTGGGTCCCAATGATGTCCCGAGAGGGCCCAATGCAGTTTCGAGCCAAAAAATATCATCTTAGGGGGGGAACTACTCCCCGTTTCAGCGTAACTCTGACAAGAAATGTCTAACTGCGGCCGCGAGAGGTCCTGTAAGGTCATTAAATAAACTCGGATGGATCTGAAATTTTCGAGGTTGTCAGTCACAAGCAAGCGCTTTCGACCGGTGCAAACCGAATTGCAATACATCGATTCACTATCGAGATATCGATTTCTCAAAGGCGCACGGTCTTGTCAGATCGAACATTGAAATAAGCTGTGGATACTCTGTATCCGCGAATTTCGTCTCTCATGGACCGTTTAAGCTCCCTTAAAAATCGAATGAGCTTTTTTCAAGTTCATATTACGTTCCTTAAGGGCCTTGATGAGTGTCGGATGACATTTGATCAATATTAACATTCATTTTTTAATCTGAGACAAAAAGAGCTGAAACCATAAAGACGAAGAATTTCCATCGTGATGACTTTGGTTCAAGCGAGGAAAATTCTATAGAAGTCCCAAATAACTAGACTAGACTTTCCGGCTTGCTAGGATTGGTATTAAGAATTTCCTTCCTGATGACTTTGGTTCAGGCGAGAGAAATCTAAAAAAGTCCCAAATAACTAAACTAGACTTTGCGGCTTGCTAGGATTGGTATTGCGTCATCCGATTTTAAAGGAACTATCACTATCGAAATCGATTTTCAAAACCACAGTATTCACCTCGCCTCGTGAACAACTGTTTCAACACGCTATAAGTAAATTTTCATTCCCACTTTGACCTATCAAGTTATTTTTACAGCGATCACTGTTATACAAACACAAATGCAGCGTTGCGATTGACTTTGTCGCAGTTTTGTACTATCAATATGGAACTCCACACTTACAATGATTTACGG
Source organism: Trialeurodes vaporariorum (assembly GCA_011764245.1). Taxonomy (NCBI): domain Eukaryota; kingdom Metazoa; phylum Arthropoda; class Insecta; order Hemiptera; family Aleyrodidae; genus Trialeurodes; species Trialeurodes vaporariorum. The sequence continues at coordinate 24,321,753 of VMOF01000024.1, read as the reverse complement.
CCGACACTCATGCTCTCTTTGCTAACACTGTTCCAGTGTTGCAAGTTCCAACTTGTTTATTTTTTTTATTTTTTTTTTTTTTTCAAGGAAATTTTCATTAATTTCACTCATTTAATTTTATTTACTTTTCCACAAAGGAACACAAGATCATTCTTGGTATTTCATCTATTTATTTATCTTTCTTTCATTGATTTATTTGGAAATTAATCATACGTCGATTTGAAAAACATTCTAAAGTAAACAACCACAGGAGAGGTTAAAAACAATAATAAGAAATGAGGCGTATTTTACGCTCAACAAGTAAATAAAAAAAACCACCAACCACCGAGTCAACTCCCCGCTGCCACCAAATGCACCGGTGCCACCGGCCGCTGAGCCCGTGTAGGCTTTTAGAGGCCTACGCGTTAACTCTTCTTCGAGCGGTCAAACCCGAACACGTGCTCATAACCAAAAAGAAAAATCACTATCACTTATAAACTTCGCAAAAACGAACCGAAAACGCGGTTCGGGGTGTTTGACCCTTCAAAATTGAATTGATTTAAAGAATTAACCACGCTCCTCTGCTACCAATTTTGTTACAACCGGAGTGGTTGCAACTTAAGAACGAACAGGTGGGAAGCAAACGAAACGAACAGAACAACGGATTGACGGAACGAATGGCAATAGTTTATCTAAAGAAATAAACAAAATCAAAACAAACCAAACGAACCGAAGAGAGAAACGAACAAACTAAAGAATGAAGATTAATGAGAAAAGGATTAATAAATTTTGGCTAATTAGAAAAGAAGATGAAAATTAATAATTGCACGGGCTCGGGTGACCGGTCGAAGAAGCAGCTAGAAACTCATTGAAGATGGCGAATCTCCAGCCGGTCCACCAAGCCCATTGGTTCCCATCCCCATTCCGGTCCTCCCCTGGCGGAGCGGACCGGAATCAAGACGGTTAACCGGAACAAGGTTCTGATCGAGATTTTGACTCCGATTTTCGGGCCCACTTCATCTTCAGCTGCTTGCCCCATTCTTTGAACTGGATAATCGATTTTGTTCTGATGTAGTCCTGTAACGACGTGAAACTTCAAATATTCCTGGTCAGCCTCTTTTATCGCTGATTTGACTTCATCCGTTGCTTCTGTCAGGTAACCTTTCAAAGTTGATCGGTCTATGTTGATTGTTGAGTCGTGAGGAGACTCTTTTTTTGGTGCCCGTTGTCCTAATCTGGTTTTTCTATGTTTCTTCGATTACATTCTGCGAGTCACGTGGTCTTTCGTTTCGACGTAAGTACTTACATAGGTGAATTTTTAAAACTGTCCATTTCATTTTCATTAAAGATTTAATCATTTGATAAGTCCTCTAAAGCATTCAGTGTGATGGTTTCCTCCTATGGGTCATCCACGAAATCTCCAAGGAACTCATCGGTCATCGGCCTGCAGCTGTTGGTATCATCAAATTGCCCCGGTGTCACTTGTAACTTATTTGAAATTGAAGAGGTGGCATTAAGCGGTACAAGCTCGCTTAGGGTGTCAACTTCTATGTTTGAATTTTTAGCCTTTGAGTGTAACATTGCCGATGAATGTTTGCCAAGGATGTACCAACTAAGGCGGTTTTGGAAATTAAGCGGCGCAGGATGGTCATTGAATGACGTCATTCCATGAATATATGAAAACAAATTTTAAACGGTATCCTGATTAAGTCACTTCTGGAAAGATGGATGTGATATATTGGTGCAGACCTTTCAGAGCACTGATTGAGATTAAAATGCCTTTTTGGAATGACAGAGGCGCTGCTTACTTTTGATCAACAGTGGGCGTTATTACTCTCAATTCCCTATTAACTGTTCTCATCTTGTCTAGGGTCTTGTTATTTGCCTCCAAATTGGAAAAACTATCAAGTTTGTCAATGCCGTTGATTAAGTCGATCCATTCGTTTTTACAAGATCCAAGAATTCGTAGACCTCAGTTTAGTTGTCCTCTTGAATTAAATCCTTGTGTCCCAATCGCTTCAGGGCAGTTGCATTTGTGTGAGAAAAAAGTTTTGCTTTTTCAAACACTTGAGCTGGAGCTTGAATGCTTACTCGAGGTCTTCAGGATGGTGCGTATTCTTTAATATCTGAAATATTTCGATTAAACACCTCTTTGGAATGGTGTTACCTTTCATACTGGACCATTTTTCTACAAATTGGTTCCGTATCAATTTCAGCAAATGCGGGATATCGTTGAATACGAAAACTTTGATGTTGGAGTCCTTTCCGAAAGGCATGAAGTAAGGTTTCTCCTTAATGTTCAATCCAATTTTTCTAGTTAGCCGTTGATTCTCTGGTCATAGTCACTGACCATCGCAGTCACGTTAAAATTAATCTCCCGCAATTTCTGAATGATGTTCATTAGTAATGTAATTGAATTCAAAGATCGAAATGAAAGCCCACCCCCCCCTCCTAGAATTTCCTAATTCTTCAGATGTAGAGAAGAAGGAAAGAAATACATGGATGGATGGATGGGGGGAGTGTGGGAGGGGGAGAGGGATATAGAGAGAAATAAAACGAGACAGAGATAAAGTGCTTGACAGGAAAGGAGGGAGGAAGGAAGAGAAAAGAGGATAAAAAATGGATAAAGTCAAAGATGGATGCAGATAAAAATATATCACAAATTACAGAGAAAACATAAAAATTGACACGTAATTGTGATTACGATTATAGAATAGCCAAAAACAAGCAAATGAATGACAAGTGAGCCTCTGAAGATAAGAAATAGTGAAAAATCAAGACGTAAAACCTCAAAAATAACGTGTATAACCTGGATCATCTAAGAGAGAGGAAGAAAAAAGAAGCAAATAAGTTTTAAAAAGCTAGGTGATAACTGTAAATTAGTTGGACCGATCTGGCCTCATCATCACTCATTTCCGGAACTTCTTGGTCCATTTCAATAAGTGGCCGCGACTGGCGGTTTGATTCGATTCAAGCCTCCCTGAGCTAGGTGATAACTGTAAATTAGTTGGACCGATCTGGCCTCATCATCACTCATTTCCGGAACTTCTTGATCCATTTCAATAAGTGGCCGCGACTGGCGGTTTGATTCGATTCAAGCCTCCATGAGCTGAATGACATCAAAGAGTAATAATAAAAATTGTTATTTAATTTTGTTTTGTTTTAAGACCACAAACAAATGGAAAATCTTAGGCTTGTGCCCTTTACACTGCAAATTTTCGTACCAAAATAGATTTAACGAACATCTGAGGATAATTCCTGTGAAAAGGGTCTCTTCTCTTGTACTCCCTTGCTAAACTTTCTTATGTGATGTTTTCTGACAAAACCTACTTTATCTTCACTTGGATGAAAATTATGATATTGGTACCTCTGCATAAGGATGGTTATGGTGGTCAGTTTAATACCAAAATCGTGGAGAAATCTCAAAAATTGTCAGAATTGTTGCGTTTGAAAGTTTTGAGTAGAAATAATGTGATTTGGTCGCAGTGAAAAAAAACTACTTAGTTGGAGCTACAGTTACGTTGCTTTTGCACTCTCGCCGTCTTACCTTTCTTCTGAATTTATTTTTTTTTCTCATGGAACTAGTAAAAGAATTTAAAATGGATGGCGGAAAAACAGAACCATCGCCCTCTGTGCAATCTCAGCAGTCGTCCAGCTATTGATCCCAATCACAAAGACAATGAATCAATACGCTTTTGTCCTTATCGAGACTGAAAGTTCACACAAGGATATACGCCGGTGGAAGGCCTTTCTCCAGTGTGCACTGTGCAGCAAAATTTTTGAAGTGAGCTCATCTGACTAACCATATGATGACACATACCGGTGAAAAAAATTTTCACATGTTTTTTCTGTCCTATGAAGTTTGCGCCGAAAAGGGGTTTGGACATCCACATCATCAAGACACATGCTGATGCAAAGCCTTTCCCGTTTGATCACTGCCCAGCAAGATTTGTATCGAAATTCAATATGAAGAGACATGTTTTAAGTCGATCTTGGAGGCCTTAGGAACTGATAATAGGGTCAGAAGATTTTAATGCTCTATTAAAAACGTCAGTAAAATTGTGTGCTCTGGAATCCTTTCTTGTAAAACTCTCGATCTCTTCGATAAAATGTATTCCTTGAGTCGGCGACATCTGCGAAGTAACCAACTGGCTACACTGCATTGTTTATGATTTAGCTGGCATGGATAAACACCTTATGGTGTAGGTGTCATTGGGTGCCACGGATATGCATTCCATTACAGCCTAGCAGTGTCAAAAACAGTGCCTCTAGAAACGTTCACAATAATTGAGATCTGTTCCATGTAGCGACAAAAAAGAAAACTTCAAATTTTTAAAAAAGCTGAACGTTGGTTGAAAATGGCGCTGATTTCGTTGCATAGTGCACTTAAGTATTGTCAAGAAGGACCTTTCGGCAGGAAATTGATGAAGAGAGCTACGAACGTCCTAACCGAACCCCACCCAACTCTAACCCAGGAAAGGGAAAGGAATCTTCACCTGACGTGGCCTGAACGCAGGACTTTTTTCAGATTAGAGGGCCATCCCCAACCTCTCCCCACCCCCTCCCCCCAGAATACAGTCCTCGCTTTAAATAATCATTTTTTATTTTTGCTCTATTTCCCCCATCGTTTTTTTTAAATATATGTATATTGGATTCAGATATTAAACTGAGTTTTTAGATTTTTCATTGTTCCAGTCGAGGTTTCAAATTAGACCTTCCGTACTACTACAAACTGTGCCGAGCTGTGCCATTCGTACGCCTAGCTCGATCGTACCGAAGAACAATCGCTACTGTGCGGCAACTTTTTCATTTTTAGACTTATAAAATGAAAATTCTTACGAATACGTTGAAAAGGTTCCACTTGAATTTTCAGTCCTTTCGAAGCTTTTCCATTGTTCCAGTCGAGGTTTCAAATTAGTACGAAAGGACTTCATAGCTGTTGATTGAGTAGATGTAAAGATAGTAGCAATACGGTTCTGTACAGAAGGTTGGATATCATTGATTTCTTGATACGCATGGCTTATTTTCTTAAGAGCTCCTCCCATGATGGATCCATCAATAATGATTTCTTTTCCATAATTGATAACCCTGGTTGACAACCATGATTCTTCTAGCTTTAATTTCATCCCCATCTTATTTGCAATTTTCTCTAGGTTATCCATAACCATCGTAAGTTGTCCATTCACCTCAATAGGGTGATCTCTAAAGTATTCATCTGGTGCCATCCCCTCATAAGGTACAGGAAGCTCTATAATCATAATTTGGTTATCTCCTTGCCCTAGAATGTAACTCCTAATCCCTGTCTTAATCCGGTTTACTTCGAGCACACACTGTGTAATAACTGTCCATCCTTTATTTCGTATTCCCTCAGCTCCTCCACTTTGACCTCTCCAGGTGATGCTGGAACCTTTTAGTATACTAGCTATATCTCGAATTCTATAATCCATCTTTGCATCTTTTGAGGTAGTCTTCTTGAAAAACTCAGGTGGAAGTAAGTGTGAGGACAAATAAAAGAAAGAATTTTCAAAAAACCGGTGAGTGAAAGTGTATAGGTTGGGAGTTCCAAACAGCTGATCAAAAGTAGAAAAGATATATTTTGTGCTCTCATACCTCCATCTCTGGTTAAAGGACACCGCGCTTTGCTTATGGGAACTGGCTCCCAGTCAATTTTTTTTAAATTGAAATATGTGTCGTAAAAGTGTCTCCTGAGAAAAAGCTCTCACGGGCGGAAAAAAAAATAATGACAGGATTTCGAGATATTCGCGTCTAAAGTAGGGGACTATTTGCCCTCCGCTTCGTATTCTCGTACGTAGCAGGCCGCTTAATTACTACGCCAACTGGAAACCTTCTCGGTCGAATCGCCCGACTCAGCGCGCATTGATATTTGCAGTCCCTCCCAACTGCTTATTTGTTTACCGCACACCAACTGCTCTGCCTTGACCACTCCCTCAACTGATTACTTACCTACATCAACATTTTCTTTTTCTCTGCGAATTATCTGCTCTCTCCCTCTCTCTCCCTCTCTCTCCCTCATTGTAAATGTAGTTCCGATTAATAATAGTTCATTGTTGTTTCTCTCGCAATATTTGACACCTAGTTTTTGCGTCCTTTTTTTTGTTTATTTGTTTATTTCTCTTTTATTATTCATGGATTTATTTATTTTGATTGAGGGGGAAGGGGTCGTTAGCACACGACGTAGTGGTTCATGAGCATTATACTATCGTTCTACTTCCAAAGCTATGTTTGTTCCGATATCTCCTCTATTTAAACCAACAAGAGAGAGTCGATCTTCAGACTGTTCATTTGGGCTTCCGAATAATCGATACATTTCCTTAGGTTCAAATGGGATGGAAAATTCAGTTGATTGTTCACGATCCGCCGCTGTCACTGTCGCCATCGGATCGATTCTATTTGGTAGATTTGTATGGAGGAGCCATCGATACACCAAGATACACGACTGTCCGCGTTCGTGTGGCACACTTTTTTTCCCCCCCTCCGACCCCCCTTTCCTATTAAACTTCAGTACAGCTCTATACACTTGTCAAAAATCACGTTTCTTTGGTTTGATTTTTTTTTAGGGGGGAAAAGTTTGTTTTTGTTTATTTCTTTTCATTTTTTCTTTTTTGACGACTCTTTAGAAAACTTGTATCACATCGCTTGAAACATCGCTTTGGAAGTAGAACGATAGTATAATGCTCATGAACCACTACGTCGTGTGCTAACGACCCCTTCCCCCTCAATCAAAATAAGTAAATCCATGAATAATAAAAGAGAAATAAACAAATAAACAAAAAAAAAAAAAAAGATGCAAAAACTAGGTGTCAAATATTGCGAGAGAAACAACAATGAACTATTATTAATCGGAACTACATTTACAATGAGGGAGAGAGAGGGAGAGAGCAGATAGTTCGCAGAGAAAAAGAAAATGTTGACGTAGGTAAGTAATCAGTTGAGGGAGTGGTCAAGGCAGAGCAGTGGGTGTGCGGTGAACAAATAAGCAGTTGGGAGGGACTGCAAATATCAATGCGCGCTGAGTCGGGCGATTCGACCAAGAAGGTTTCCAGTTGGCGTAGTAGTTAAGCGGCCTGCTACGTACGAGAATACGAAGCGGAGGGCAAATAGTCCCCAACTTTAGACGCGAATATCTCGAAATCCTGTCATTATTTTTTTTTCCGCCCGTGAGAGCTTTTTCTCAGGAGACACTTTTACAACACATATTTCAATTTAAAAAAATTTGACTGGGATCCAGTTCCCATAAGCAAAGCGCGGTGTCCTTTATTGAAATCTAAAGATACAGCCACATGTAGCACTTTAGATTTCTCACCTGTTGGAGGGTTTATATGAAGTGTTTGAGAAGACGTATCAAGTACCTAGTCTCTTTAATAACTCAGGTTCTGACATAGTCATAGATTGGGACGGAATATAAAGGAAAAGCCGATCTGCCAGGTTCTTCTCTGTCATACTAAAATACAACCTTATTTCAATAACAAAGATAGCAAACAACCGTGCTGTAATCTTAAGTTCTCTTTCTTTGGAGTGAAAGCCTGTAACAAACCACCTGAGAGGTACCTTTCCTGACTGAATAGTATCTCGTATTGCTTTGCACTCTAATACCTTTCTCCGTAGGAGTTCTAACAATAACCGTCTAGACTCCGTTACAGTTTTTGGTTTCATCTTGTTCATTAACTCCGAAGAGTACACGATGAGGTAATTTTCTAAGTAAGGAGATAGTGCTTTATCTGATAGCTATGCTGTTATGTCTGGAAAGTCGTCAAATATGAATTCTTGCTCGAAGTCTATGTAGTGCCAGTCATCCATCTCTAAACTACTTTCGTACTTACTAAAACTTAGTGGTTTCTTCTGTATTAACTTAGCTAGCCGAGTAGAAGAATAGCCTTCTTTCAGTGTACATTTCGGCCACCTTCTGTTTTTGTTGATAGATTCTAGTATACAATATCTATTGAACGCTCCTGAAACTGTCTTGTTATAAAGAGGGTCAATCTCGAGGTCAAGGACACTATGTTCATATAGATTCTTTATTCCAGCTATCTCATCAACTGTTGGGTGGGCAAACTGTCTGAACGTTCCAAATAATTCTGCATAATGATTATTATGAGTACAATCCCTAACATACTTGATAATTCGGTGAGATAATTTTGATCCTCAGGTGTCTTCGTTTTGAATAATGTTGTTAAGGAATTCCTTACTTTTAGCTAACAGATCATGCTGATCAAGGAAAGTCCCTAATATGACAGGCTTATACTGTTTTATCAGATCATAGGCCAGTTTCCCTTTCGCGGACAGCACTTTATCACCCCAAGAGTACAATCTTTCTAAGATACGAGGGCTAGGATTATAAGTTAACCCTAGACTATCAGATAGCTCAAGATATAGTATGCTCAGAAACCTAGAATTAATTGTGTCACTAATCATGAAAAGTTGTTCATAATCCAGTACGATCACTTCATTCTCCAGTAAGATATAACAGAATTTATTAGAGATATATATACCTCATAATTTAAAAGTCTCCGAGTATTCACTAATTTTATCGTTTGATTATTATTAATCTGCATTTCTTTCATTATATCTCGAAAGATATCCTAGAGATTGCGAGATAGAAACCAAGCAATAAGCTTATCAGATAATCGGTAATTCTTAAGGTGAGATAATACCTGGCATGAATCAGGATTGATATCTAACAACTTGGAAGCAACTATTGTCATTTTCTTTGCTATATTAATGTTTTCAATACTACTTGCTCTAGTTTTTGGAAAGACTTTATCTGGAGTGATAGGGCAATTGAGGAATACCGAGTAAAGATGTTCATTATGTATCCTGACTGGGTGTTGTTTTAACCTGGGGTGTCTTTGATAACACTTAACTGCTGTCTTTATATCTAATGTGCATGGTGTTTCAGGTTCATGTAAATACAATGAATAATTTGCGACTACAGATCCTTATGGCGGTCTGAAGATGTAAATCCGGATTAAAAGGTTTTTTAGTCTCATGGCTAAATAGATCATCGGGTAATTCGACATCTTCATTTTCATAGAAATGCATTGGGACACTTGTCTTTTTATAAATATAAATGATTATGATTGATAATTGTACGAACAGTCAGCCTTTAGAAATAATGATCAGATACTGCTTAGCACTTCCTACAAAGTTTTGAGACGGGGTCTACTAGTCAGTATATATATCAGAGAGGAACGTCAGTTAGCATTTAATGTCTGAGTATGTATACAGGGTGTTGAAAAACTGTTCCCGAATATTTCAGGGGCGGATTCTACAGATCAAAATAAGACCTTTTTTTCATATAAACATGTGTCCGAAAATGCCCCCCTTTTGAGCTACAGCCCCCCAAAGTTTTAAAAAATTTACGGTTTTTTTGGAATAGCGACCACTATTATGAACCAAATGTCTTAAAACTTGGTGTCATGAGGTAATTTCACGCGTAGAATCCATTAATGACCTCGAAAAATTCAGAAATTGAGTCTAACTGTACTTTTCACGCAATCTTGTACCTTTAACGGCACGAATTTTATGTTACGGATTAAAATTTTGAAGAATAATTACCAAAATCAGATGCGAAAAACCCTTAGAAAGAATTTTGGTCCTCCTTGTTTCTTTCGATACGACGCGTTTTAAGCGAGATAATCGCTGCACAGTGTGGAAAAGTCAGCGCTTTTACCATAGCGGCCGGCCCGTAGAAGCAGCGGAGAGGCGGGTTGCATACTCACTGCCGTTTTTCATGGTAAAAGCGCTGACTTTTCCACACTGTGCAGCGATTATCTCGCTTAAAACGCGTCGTATCGAAAGAAACAAGGAGGACCAAAAATCTTTCTAAGGGTTTTCCGCATCTGATTTTGGTAATTATTCTTCAAAATTTTAATCCGTAACATAAAATTTGTGCCGTTAAAGGTACAAGATTGCGTGAAAAGTGCAGTCAGACTCAATTTCTGAATTTTTCGAGGTCATTAATGGATTTTACACGTAAAATTACTTTGGGGAACCAAGTTTTAAGACATTTGGTTCATAATAGTGGTCGCTATTCCAAAAAAACTGTAACTTTTTTAAAACTTTGGGGGGCTGTGGCTCAAAAGGGGGGCATTTTCGGACACATGTTTATAGGAAAAAAAGGTCTTATTTTGACCTGTAGAAACCGCCCCTGAAATATTCGGGAACAGTTTTTCAACACCCTGTATATGTGCTCGGTTTGTCTGTATGCTTTTTCATCCTGTAAACCCGCGTGTTTCGTTTAAAATTCCAAATGTGCTCTGTACGCTAAAACGCACCGTAAGATTTAAACAACTCGACATATTCTATTATAGATTCTACGTCCAGTTAAAGTAAAATAGCGAGAGATTCACCCCTTTACGCCGTTGTGCATTTTAAAAGGAATGTTTAAACGCTCGGATGCCTCTTTGAAAAATTTGAACCTTCAAAAAGCAAATATTGTCAGTGGTCTTATCAAAGCAATCGCAAGTACGTGTCACATTTTAGAGGATCTGCGTTTGGAGGGGCTATATTTAAATGACCAAAAGATCAATGCATTTAAGTCATGTTCTAGCGATGTTTTATTAAAATTGTGTTTGATACTTGGATGAAAAATATTGTAACACTTGCTGCAGCGCTTCTCAGGTTTTGCTATTTTCCCAAAGCGTTTCCCAGTGACTCCACGTTTTTATTTTGTTTTGTTTTTTTTTTTTTTTTTTTTTTTTTTTTTTTTTACCGGTGAAAATATCGCAAGCGGGTTGCTGGAAAACTTTGCCATCCTTCTTAGTAGCAAAATTGACATGTAGTGGGAGGCTTGCCAGGTTGCACAGGTATCAATGACATTCATCATCATTCTTCGACCTTGCTTGAGAACCTCCGCGAGCAAATGAAGAGTAATCCGGTTGCATGATGGGGACTCGTCTGTACAAATTTCGTTTACACTTTGAACACAGAGCGCGCGGGAGATACTCGTTTTTAAGGTTACAGTCTGGCACCGCCGCCTTGATTTTCACTTTCAAGATTTCGGTTAGTTTAAGCACTTTCCCCTTTCCAAAACAAAGTACGCACACTGTGCCGCGGTTTTCTTCAAGTGATCGGTGTCTATTTAATCCCATGGTTTTAAAGAAAATATGAGAAAAACCCAACTTCAAGAAGCTGCACTTTATTTGTAACTGCATTCGAACACCTTTGCGTGATGAATTTTAGTTTCTGCTGTAAAAATGAGCTAGATAGTGGGTTGGTGGGACTTTTATTTTACATACCTGTGGGCCGATCCCTTTCATAGCTAAACCGACCGTTAAAACTGTCTAAGAGTGATTCTTTTGATCGAAAATTGTAAAACTTAGCAATTGCTGTGGTAACCTTCGTTATAGTGCCCGCTATTTAAAGGTGACTTATGAATAACCTTTAACGACTCTTAACGATGGTTATCATAGCAACTACGCATAAAATACCAAACTGCAACAAAATGTTTAGAAGAAAATCAACCCTGCTATATTTTTCTTTGCTTGTCACAAAAATTGTATTGGTTTGATTTTGAGAAACTTTAGGTGGATTCTTTTTTATAGTCACCCTGTACTTTGTTAAAGTTCAGCTGATCTTGATCTGCGTTCGGGTTTTACACTCGAAATGAGAAGAAAAGACCGTCCGATACTTTTCCTTTCTTTGCTTGGTGGGGAAAGATTCTGAATTCCTTCGATCGTCAACAGCGCCGAAACAGAACTTCTAACCTAGCAATCGGTGATCAAGTCGTAGATTTAAAGGTTTGAGCAATTGCTCCCATTTCTCTCAAAGAAACTAACCGACACGACTTTGATGCAAATCTCACTCTGAAAGAGAATGGAAAATGGAACAAAAAAATAAAAAGAAGAAACCCATTGAACATATGTCAAAATGACTGGGAATCAGCCGCGACAAAATCGTTCCCATTACGTAAAGTAAGGCAGGCGGGGAGGAAACGCGCCCAGTGTCCGACCCTTCTGTATCATAGCGAAGTAACCCTTCCATCGCCTACTCAACTCATCCCCCCCCTTGCTCTTGCCTTCTCTCGTCCACTGCACGCACGGTCGCACTAGCAGCAACCGAAGATCCCGGAGCACTTCTGAGCTTTAGAAGCTTTGACGGCCGCTTGACGGATGAGGAGGAGTGGGGGGGAGGGAAGGAGGGCGAGGGAGGAAAGCGCGAGCGGAGGCGCGTGGTTTGCAGGAGTGAGAGCGATTACATACGAACAAACGAGCGCTTGGGATGTGATTTTTCTTTGTAGGAAAAATTAGAAAAGACCGGGGAAAAATACTTTTCAAATCGAACGTGGCCCTTTGTGATCCTGAAATGCCGGAACGTTTGTAACAGACATTTGAAGTGTATTAAAAGTATTCAAAAAAAGAAAAAAAAAAATATGAAATGAAACAATAAAAGAAACATTCGCGGAGCGTGTGTAGATACGAATACCTGGTTAAAAAAGAAAATAATAATAATAATGATGAAGTGAGGAATTGGAGAGGCTGTCGGAATAATACAAGACTTTTGATGTGCAGAGGAAAAGGCCATTGATTTACCGTTCATCTTTTATTACTCCCGCGCGCGGCCACCGCCGCCGCCACCACCCTCCGCTCTGCCTGCGAAACATGCTCTTTTGTTGGCCTCGCGAAGGGAAACAGAGAGAGAGAACGATAGGAGCGGATGTTTTTTCAAAGCGTTAAATTTTTAATCGCTCCTAATTAAAAAGGTTATTTAAACAGGGGGGTATCTTTAACCCGTAGGGCTGAGGCTGCCTGCCTTTTCAAAGAGTAAGAGAAGACCAAGAGAGAGAGAAAGAGAGAGAGAGAAGCAGAAACCTTCACCCGGCTCGCGGGCTTCGGGCTTTCGTGGCAAATGTCGAGTCCCCACCGCACGCCGAACCATTTCTCCCCCCCCCCCCTTTACCCTGTTTCTAACTCGTCCATCTCCGCGTCTCCCCGTCATGCCCCCCTCCCTTCGAGACGGGGGGTAAACAAAGCAAGAATGTTTGATAGGAACCTTCTCAGCTAATGGTTCGGTATCCATTGTTTTTCTTCCGCAGTTTTTTGCCACGAATTATTCAGACACTCCTATACCGCACCACCTTTGCCTTCCTTCTCGCCCATTTCCATTCGCAATCTGCACTCCGACCAATCGCCACCTTCTCTCTGTTTCATTTCAAACGCCGCACACCGGTTGGAAGGAGATGATTCTCCTATTATGGAGCTCTCACTAAATTTCGCCATGAACCATTGAATAATTCATTCTTGAATAAAATCCAGCAAAGATTAGGATAAGCTCATTTTAAAATTACGAAATTTTTTCACAGTTTACAAAATGAGTTTCAAGTTTAATGCGTACTGGCGGAGCCACTCAATTACCTTGAGATTCCCATCTAATTTGCACCTTTCCTATGTGTGTTCAACAGAGAGGGAGGGGCTTAGACACAAATTACCTAACATCTTATGCTGAACCGGATCAAGCTATTGATTTAGTTGGTGTGTGAAATCCGACGTATGAAAGTGTAGAATTCCAGGATACCCATGCCTTACCACGTACTTGCATGTAGTGGTGCGGCGAAATTCATATTTTATTTTTCCTGCGTAATTTTTTTTTTTTTTTTTTTTTTTTAAAAAATACAGGATTCAGGAGTAATTATTTATTATGACATACTTTTAACAACACATTTTAAAGTTTAAATAGAACTTTTTTCCTTGTGACATGGAAAATTCCTTCTTTTTGAGCTACAACTCCCCTAAGGTTTAAAATTTTATCGGTGGGTTTTTGTTTGTTTTTATTTAAATAGATTATGAACCAAATTTCAAGAGACTTAGTCTCTCAGGGAAATTTTTCCGTACCTAACATTCTCAAAGTACCTTGACAAAATCAGAGGTTGAGGCCTACTGTGTTTTTCAGGTAATCTCGTACCTTTGAAATCAAAATATTTTGTGACGGATGAAATTTTTAAAAAATGATTATAATAATAAAATAAAAAAAGACCTTTCAACGGTTTTTTAGAGTCAAGTATTATTGCAATTCGACACACTTTACGTGAGGTAATCTACGAGTAAGGTGGAATAGTCGGCGATTTATCTATCTATACATATAGGAAATGACCCTGGCAGGAAGCTGAGTGATGAGCCGTCATTGTCACAATTGCTTGCATGCGCTTACCTTAATCAGATACTCTGATCGATACTTCCACCTTATGGAATGATTATCTCGCAGGAAAAACAAGAAAACGCTTTGTTCCACAAATCTGTCGAAAGGGGTTTCCCATTTCACTATCGTAATCACTTTTTAAAATTGTCATCCGTAACTACAAAATAACCGTCTCACAAAATTTATGATGCTTTCAAGGTAGTTTGTGAATTTGTACGCAAAAAATACCCTGAGAGACTCCTCGTGACGTTTGGTTTGTAAAAAATTAGACGCTATTCCGGAAAAGCTGTTAAATCTTCAAAACTGGAGGGAGGGGGGAGCTAAAAAGAATGGGAAAACAGGGTCTCATTCTGACCTGTAAAAGTGTAAAATGCGTGATTAGGAGAAATACTTATGTTTCTAAAAATATAGTTTACTCTAATTTAAGGGGTTGCAATTCGACCCTTCATGGAACAATTCTGGGCCTCATACCAACCTAACTGTAAAAAAAGGAGGGAAAAAAATCCAAGAGATCATTCATAAAACAGAATAATGTGCGGTTTTGAATACACCACGCCCACTTCCTAGCTTAGACTGTATGACCTATGGTCATGTCTTAAACGATAGCTCCTCCAATCCTGATTAATTAAATCGGTCCTTTTCTCATCGAGAGTTTGTGGTCGATAATTAGTTTTTTATATATTTTGTGGGTGTTTCAGCTAAAAAGTTTCTTGGCGCGCGGATCAGAAGTTGAAAACTAACTCCTTTGTTTCCCGCTCTTGTCGTTTTACGAGGAAGAGGTTTCGGAGGAACGAGAGAGAGAGAAAAAAAAAAGGAAGAGAAGCAAATTGTATGCATCGGTGAAATTGTTTATACAGTAGATTAGGTGATAAAGGAGACAGGATCGGGGAAAAAAAAAAATAAAATAAAGGAAGGGAAGGTGTGATTGCGAGAACACAGTCGTAGAGAGCGTTGATGGAGAGAAGGGTGTGCGATAGAAGAGGGATGGTGGGCGGGAGGGATAGAGGGATGGGGGAGACGGAGCCCCGGGGGAGCAAGGAATAATATTAGTGACAGTCGCCAGTGTCTTTATCGAATAAAAACCGCTTTTGTTTCGATGGAGGGATCGGAAGCGGACGGGGTGGCGGTGGGATTATAACTGTGATGTTGCAATTTAAATCCACGGGTCTCTCGCGCTGATAGGATTTTACCCCCCACTAGTTTATCACTTTTTTCCTGTCTAAACAATTTGGTTCGAGTCCAGTAAGTAGCGCTGGCCGGCCATTAGCTCGCGAGCGTGCAGCCCTTTGGACGAAACCTCTGCCAAGTCAGCAAGTCTTAGTTCGCACAGATGTGATGCCCATTCCACGATCCACATCCCCCCCGATTCCACTTTCCACCGTTCCCTCGACCCATCTCAACCGCTCCTCCGCCGCCGCCGTTCCTCCGGTCCGGTCCAGTCCAGTCCGACGCTCTACCGACCGACCACACTGCCGCACGGTTCCTCAACAAATCACCAACACCAAACAACTTTCCCCCCGAATTCACTTCTTTTTTATTTTATTTCCGTCTTATCACTCGTCGAAATGTGTATTTTTTGTTACCAAGTAAGAGAGTGAGAGAGAGAGAGAGAGAGTGAACGGGGGGGAAAAAAGAGGGAAAATTTATTGCCTTCTTCTCTCTTTCCCCCTTCCCGCCCGCTCTTATTCTTATCTGTGTATCCTTTTTTTCCGCTGACCGAGCTGCGGATATTTTTGTTTTTATATTGCTAACATAATACACTCCTAAACATTTTTTATTCCCCCCTTCTTTTTTCTTTTTTTTTTTTTTTTTTTTTTAATAATGCAACTACATATTTTAATGCTGGCACTTTACCTCTTATCCCCACGCGTTTCTTCTCAAACGGCGGCTTTACTTCTGCTACATTTTATTGACTGACTTTGATTCCCTTTTTCTGACTCGGAGAAAAATTCGGGCCGAATTTCCAATCAGAGCTGCCGTTCCGTGTATATTTTAAAGGTTTTTTTAATTCGCCGATGAAACACCAGTTGAAAAAAAATTACACACTTCAGTTCAGTGTATGACAGTTATCGCAAGTGTAATCTTTTCTCAACCGGTGGAGTCTTTAAAGACTTTAGAAAACTTGAGGATATTTTTAAAAATTTAACTGTGGTTGTATCGATTGAGAAAAGATTACAGATGCGAGTATTTTTATGCATTGGAGTCATGACCTAACTGAACTGAGTAATGTTGTCTCAACCGGTGAACTGAAAAATTGTCATAATTAAATTTACTCGAATGGCAGCACTGCTTCCAGTGGATACTGCATCAAGTGTTGGCCCGCGACCTTTTAAGACAGCTTGTTTAGTGTTTATTGTCGTGGAAGCTTGTCTGCAACCGCAGGGTCACCTTATTTAACGCTTTACGTTGGCTCAAGAGCTTAGGCCACCATCAACATAGTGTATGTAGT
Source organism: Trialeurodes vaporariorum (assembly GCA_011764245.1). Taxonomy (NCBI): domain Eukaryota; kingdom Metazoa; phylum Arthropoda; class Insecta; order Hemiptera; family Aleyrodidae; genus Trialeurodes; species Trialeurodes vaporariorum. The sequence continues at coordinate 24,305,171 of VMOF01000024.1, read as the reverse complement.
CTATTGATGTTTCGAGTTGTCTGAACTGTTTCCGCAGCCATGAGAAACCACACTGCCCTGGTGATTCAAATATTTCTCTTCGCACCTGCAATCGCATTTATGTGAAATTGGAGTCCATTCAGTCTTCAAAAAGTATACCGCATAGTTCTCATAATGTTTTCCCCCTGCCTGTTTTCCGCGAAACTGTGCTTTCCTGCCTTTGCCAATCAACGCTCTTTGCGTTCTCTGCACGTTAAAGCAAACTATGTATATTGACCTTTCCTTCAAAACAGGAGTCCAAGTAAGATCTTTTAACTCACCAATGAATTCACCGGCTAACAAAAAAATTACACAGTCTAACTCAGCAATGTGAATACGCACGAAAGTACCCGGTCAAAAGTGCAGTCTTTTTTTAATCGACAGAATCATCAGTGAATTAAAGAATCAAATTTCAAATTCAAAGGTGTTTTTCATCGGTGGTCAGAGAGATTACAGATCAGGACTTTCGCGCATATGCGATATAGTTGTCCGCCCCCTCCCCCCAAATGAGCTCAAAATCAGGACCCCTAGACACAATACTGGGATTTACTTTCTTACGATTAGACCTCTGTTCCCGTAATTTGCTAGAATACCTATAGAAATTGACCGGCCAAGTTTGAATTTAGCCTTGGCTCTGATCGGAATATCCTACTATTTTCATAATTTAATCTGTATCACGAAAAATGTAAGAAAGGAGAATATGCGTGAAATTGGGGCAAGTAGCAATTGACAGCATGTTTGAAATTAGCGCCCCAAGTTCCATATTGATTCGCACAATTTCAATGAACTTTTTACCTAAAATCATTGAAATACATTGAAATTTTGTTAAAAAAAAAGCCGCTGATGTTCGGTGCTTGTCGCGGTTTTTTATGTCGCAAATGAGGCCCATTTATAGATCAGGGTATTTTCGTAGGTTATAGTTGCACTGCCGAACTGGACTTGTAATATTTTTGTCAACCGGTGGAATTGTCCACATTGTAGTAAAAACTATCTTGTATGGGATTCGCAAATCGGCAGCCATGTTTTAAGGCTGTTCTGGAAAGAGTGTAACGAAAATAGTTGCTAACGAAAAAAGTCTAAATGTTACGACTCAATAATTATGTTCTTTACCACAATAATGTCAAACGTGACTATTGACTACGGCGACAGGGCATGTAAGTCTCATTAACGAGATACGGAAATCAATCACATGTTTGAAAACTTCAACGTCAATTCCGTAGTCATCATACCATGCGGGCACCAAGGCGCAGGGCACGGCCCCGCGGCCGGCACGCGCAGAGATACGTGTGAAAAATCTAGGATAGGTAACTGTTCGTACTTAACGGTCCTCATTTTGCCTACCCCAAAAATTGAAGGCGAGAGAGATCATGTTTGAGAATTATTGCCAGTTCTGCTCTGTTTTCTTACGTATCGCTGTCTGTTGAATTAACGCCTCCGTAATTCTAAAGGCCAGAACATCCAAATCGAAAAGACCCCATTAGGATGATGCTGGTGCATTGTTGCCGTATTAATAAAAAACGCGCACAAATTAACATTACAGACAATAAACACATTTATTCTGATTGGAAGTAAAATTTGTGAAAAGTATGTTGATTGCACGAATAATGTTACAAAAACCCATTAGTTTTTACATAATTCATTGACGTTTCAACCAAATTACATTCTAGAAAGAAGTGTAGACAACCCTGCTGTGGCAACATAGATAAACTTCTTCACTGGTATCAAGGATTTCTCTGGGTAATGGGTCTGTTGCAAACTTTTGCTACAACGATTAAGAGTGCTTAATCTCATGTAAAATAGCCTGAAAAGTCCAATGGTGGCATCAGAAAGTCATAAGATGCTATAATAAACTCACAAGAGGCGCTTAATGAAATCTAAGATGGCGGAGAAATATCGAGCAATTTGTACGCATGCACCACGAACATCCAAGGATAGCCAACCTCATAATATCGATCACAACCAATCACAACGTAAACAAACACAAACCTCTACCTCTAGTGAGGTTGTCAAAGTTGGCCATCCTTGGATGTTCGTGGTGCATGCATAAAAAGTGCTCGATATCTATCCAACATCTTGGATTTCATTAAACGCCTCTTGTGAGTTTATTATTGCATTTTATGACTTTCTGATGCCACTAATGGACTTTTCAGGCGATTTTACAGCAAAAGTTTGCAACAGACCCATTCTTATTGATATAACAATTCTTTTTCATGATGTATTAGAACGTTTTCATTGGATTATTCAGAGCTCTGGTACTGCCGAAGAGTTTGTTTTTTCAACTGTGAGATTTATTGATAGTGGCAGTATTTCTAAAAGAATTGCCTTTTTCGTCTGTTTAGAAGGGGGAAAAAAAAAAAAAAAAAAAAAAAAAAAAAAATAAGAAAAAAATCTGCGTAAAACAGCTCAATTATTCGGACAACTCGCGCTGAAGTGATCCTCTACCTTTTTT